>JAYMSP010000340.1:0-56893 GCA_036897095.1 Plantago elongata | reverse complement strand
TTGAGCAACATAGTCATTTGAGGCGAAGACCATATATTTGGTACCTAGAATGGTACTCACACCTTCTGACCTTACCAAATTTCTTTTTAGATTCCATTAAAGATAATTTCTCATATAAGTTTGTAATGTGATGGCTACCAACAAGAGTCAAGGACAAACGTTATCTAAGGTTGGACTTTATATTCCGAAGCTTGTTTTAGTCACAGTCAGCTCTATGTGATTTTTTCTAGAGTCACATTAAGGAGAGGTCTCAAGATTTTAGCATTAGATGAGGAAGGCAATCCAACATATACAACTGTGAACGTTATACTACCCAACATCCCACATCAGTTCAAAGTGAAAGGGATGAAGAGTATATATGAAGACCATCACTCTCATATGATATGATGCCTTTTGAGTGATACCTAAAGTAAATACGTGTCGGCTTTAGTCCAAAGCAGACAATATCATACCAATAAGACGTGTGTGTGACAGTCATGAGTAACATTGTCGGCCCAATGGAGTTTGTGTCGACCCATCGGGTTGTTACAAGTGGTATCCGAACGATATTGTCCGAAATTGCAGGAACTAAGTGGCATGCGGGGCAAAATGCTACACCGTGGGGATGACTGTTGAGAGCCACCTCTTGAGCCCGTAGGGACCACCTCTAGAATCATGCACGGATGAGTGGTCCCGGGGTAGACTGTACCCACTAAAGCTCGATGAGGACGTCGATAATTTAATGGGGGTAGATTGTAATATCCAACATTCCACATTCGTCTAGAGTGAACGGGATGAATGATATATATAAAGAGCATCTCTCATATGGTATGAGACCTTCACCAAAAGTAAATAAGTGCAAGCTTTGGTCCAAAGCGGACAATATCATGCAAACGAGGCGTATGTGTGATAGTCATGAGTAACCTTGCCGGTTCAATGGGCCGGCTCTCGACCCATTATTGATCTTGTACGTCGTTTAGAAAGAGGTGTTTAGAAAGCTTTGATGTATATTTTATTATATTGACTAAATCTAAGTTTGAATTATCCAAATCTATTATTTTAGTTTCAAGACTAACCACGTTTTTCTCCATCTTTTTGAAGATGATTGTTATTGATTTATCTTCAGTAGTTGTTATACATTGACTATGCTTTCTGTTTTAAATAATTTAATGTATTCAATATTTAAATATTGTAATATGATTTTTCGATCATCTACTATATTTTTTTTAAAATCTAATTCTTATTAAAAGTTAAATATATAGTACTAGTTGATTTAACAAGTTTGATATTGTTCATTAGTCTTTCCGGTTTTCACCACATCAACTAAGCCTATTTTTAGTTAATTACTTTGTCAAACTTGTTGCATTCTCTGGGAAGAAGTAAAACTAGTGGATGATGGATTTGACATGGTGTATTGAATTGGTTCATGATGTATTGCATAACGTTATCTATATAAATGTTGTGAGATGGAGCAGCACAATATACATGTTCACTACTTTCTAAAAGCATAACTTTTCTACCACTCTTCTCATCATACATTCAACTATAAAAACACTTAGCACTATTAATTTTCTATTAATTCGTCGATATCGATGGACAACTAAATGGTGCATTTAATCCCGTAAAAGTATTCAAATAATAGGCGAATAACACTATTTACTTTGTTACATATGTGTTTGCATCTTTCAATTTTTTCAACAGCTTCCCCGTCAGAAAATACACCTGTAAAATTGTAATTGCAGTACTAAATGTAATTGTAGTGCTAGCTACATATCAATAATAATGTTCAATTTGGTAACCATTAGATGAATTTCTTAGGGAATGACTACATATTAGCAACTGATATTAGAAGAAGATCAATTTCATTTGTTGCATGTCCTTTTCTTAGTTACTTACCCAATTTGCAGATGCCTTTCATTTCCCCAACATGATAATTGACATATCCATCCTATTATCATTATTCGGTTGATTAAGGTTTGATGAAAGTTGACTACTACCCAGTTTTCCTAAATTTTACTATTATAGATAAATTTGTTCTTGAAAAATGAATTATCAATTGCTTGTCGACTTCAATACTTTTGTTCTTGTCTTGATACCAATCTATTCTATGCATCTATGCTTAATCCTTGGATTGTTTTATCCTTAACTTCCAGGGTAAGACATTCTTACATTAGAGAATTTTCTTAGAAGCCAAGTTCAAATACTAGATCTAGTTCCATGTTCCCATTAAGTTTCCAAGGAACTCAGTTGCAACTTGAGAACACAAATATTGCTGAATCAAAAATCTTATATGAAATAAATATTAGGTATGTTTTTTTCTGTGTCTCTCTGTCTTCGTTTTTTTTTTGTTAAGGTTTGATTTAAGTCATATCAAGTTAGTACGCAATTAGTGGTTAATTATTTATACATTTTATGTTCGTGGTGAAATCGTCACAAATTACAATTTTATTACAATCAGAATATGATGGGTATGTGTAATCTTGCAAATTCTTTGAAGATACGGACAATAACATCTTCTAAATATGATACTTTTGGCACGACTAATCTTGTAATTTCGTTTTTGAACATTGACGTTTTAATCTTTGTAATTCATTATTTTTTAAGAAAAGAAGTTGAAAAATATGAAGTATATTATTTGTCTGAGTTTTTTTAATTACAGTGAAATTTTTATACATAAACATTCAACTCGAGTCTGGGAAAATTCAGTTATTGGCTTCATAGCTAAACAATCGAATGTCCTATCATGTGAAAAAAAACCAGAACAAATTAAACAACTAGAATGATGAGTATGGAGACTATATAGTAATTAAACAAATTAAGCTACCTAATACGTATTTAACACATTTTTCCAATTGACGCGTAACAGGTACACAAACAGTTACGTAATATCACCGTTCCTTCCCGAAACTTAGCGAGAATTACAATCCAGCCTATAAATCTCCAAACTTCTTTCACTTTACACCATGCGACTCAAGAAAATCAAACGAACAATAACAACCATCATCACCAAACCATTCAAAAAGAAGCCCAAACACAAACAAATTCAACCAATTCCGCTACCGATCGCCACCATGTCGCCGCCACACACCACCAGCCACCGCCAAGCTCAGCCGTTCATCTTCCCCAAAACCCAATCCACCGTCCTCCCCGACCCTTCTCCTTTCTTCTCCCCTCACCTACTCTCCTCTCCACTACCCACCAATTCATTCTTCCAAAACTTAGTCCTGAAAAACGGTGATCAGCCAGAGTACATCCATCCATACATAATCAAATCGTCTCAATCAGCATTAACACTCTGTTACCCTTCTCAATTCAGCAACAATCCGGATTTCACTTACCAAATCTTTATTGCTGACCTCACCATTTCGGCATTGGATAACCCTAATCCGAATGCGAGACATGTCATTTCGTCGTTTGATGATCTCAGTGTCACTCTGGACCTGCCTTCTAGCAATCTCAGGTTTTTTCTTGTCAGAGGGAGTCCCTTCTTGACTTGCAATGTTATGTCTAATGTTGAGCTTTCCATTTCCACTATTCATGCCATTCTTGAATTAACTCCGAATAGTTCGTCTACGAAGTACACGATTAAGCTGAATAATGGTCAAAGTTGGGTGCTTTATGCCTCTTCGCCGATTCATTTGAGCCATGATATGAAGAGGATTAGTTCTACTCTGTTTTCCGGTGTGATTAGGATTGCTGCGTTGCCTGTTTCTGATTCGAAATTCGAAACGACGCTTGATCGGTTTAGTTCGTGTTATCCGGTTAGTGGTGAAGCTGTGTTCACTAGGCCTTTTTGTTTGGAGTATAAATGGGAGAAGAGGGGGTGGGGAGATTTGCTGATGCTTGCACATCCTCTCCATCTTCAGCTTCTTTCTGATTCGGATAGTTTGTTTTCGGTGTTGGATGATTTTAAGTATGATAGTATTGATGGGGACCTTGTTGGTGTTGTTGGGGATTCTTGGGTTCTGAAGAGTGATCCTGTGACTGTAACTTGGCATTCGGTTAAAGGTGTTGACGAGGAGAAGTATGAGGAGATAATTGGAGCACTTGTTAGTGATGTTCAGGCGCTTGATGCTAGCGCGATAGCAACTTCGTCGTCTTACTTTTATGCTAAGTTGGTTGCTAGGGCTGCTAGATTTGCGTTGATAGCTGAAGAGGTGGGCTATCTTGATGTAATTCCGGCTGTTCGGAAGTTCTTGAAGGAATCAATTGAGCCGTGGTTGGAGGGTACTTTTGGTGCTAATGGTTTCTTGTACGATGCGAAGTGGGGTGGTCTTGTGACCAAACAATCATCGTCAGATTCAGGGGCGGACTTCGGTTTTGGACTTTACAATGATCATCATTATCATCTTGGATATTTTATCTATGGAATTTCAGTTCTTGCGAAAATTGATGCTGCTTGGGGAAGGAAATATAAGTCCCAAGCTTATTCGCTCATGGCCGATTATATGAACTTGAGCAAGCGTGGGAATTCAAAGTATACACGGTTGAGGTGTTTTGACTTTTGGAAATTACATTCTTGGGCAGGAGGGTTGACCGAATTTGCAGATGGGCGTAACCAAGAGAGCACGAGTGAGGCAGTGAATGCATACTATTCAGCAGCTCTAATGGGGTTGGCTTATGGAGATAGTCACCTCCTTTTAATTGGATCAACCGTATCTGCGTTGGAGATTCAAGCCGCTAAGACTTGGTGGCATGTGAGAGAAGAGGATAAACTGTATCCTGAAGGATTTACCAAGGAAAATCGAGTTGTTGGTGTGTTGTGGTCTACTAAACGAGATAGTGGGCTTTGGTTTGCCCCTAAAGAGTGGAAGGAGTGCAGGCTCGGTATTCAACTATTACCATTACTGCCCATCAGTGAAACCTTATTTTCTGATGTGCACTTTGTGAAGCAGCTCGTGAATTGGACCTTACCGGCTTTGGCCAGAGGAGGAGTTGGTGAAGGTTGGAAGGGGTTTTTGTATGCATTGCAGGGGATTTATGACAAAGCAGGGGCAGCAGATAATATTAGGAGATTAACAGGTTACGATGATGGGAATTCTTTGACAAACCTTCTATGGTGGATTTATAGCCGGGATGATCAAGAAGAGGGCTGCGATGCAGGAGGGAAATATTGTTGGTACCGTCATTATTGTCATTGAGTAGTTACATCATCCATGATTATCGGATATTACATGTGATGTTACGATTAATAAGCTGCCGTTTTCAGATACACTGAGGCAGCAAATTGTTGATTTTCGTTTTCCATGTATACTGTACATAACTACATGTTGCGGCTTCTTGCTTGGAGCACTTTAATGATCAAGTGTTTGCATACTATTTACTGTGATATGGTTATGAAATGATGTACTTATTGAATGATAATGAAGTTAATGAAACACTGATTTGACAACGAAGTCCAACTCAATCGACAGCCCATAAGATACCTTACCTTCAACTAATAGGTCGGTGTTCGAGTCACATTTATCGTTTCCAGAAAAGAATGAAACAATGCTTTGAGCTGTGATGGAGAAGATTTAAGTTAAGATAATGGATAATGGGCCTGATAGAAAAAATGGGCTTAATTTAATAAAGCCCATAATAAGACTTCTGATGGGATTTGGCAGGAAAGGAGGAAATCAAATCTGTTTTCCAAACCTTCACTCTCGTTATTCTTGCATTCATTTGGATAATGAGCTAGTCAAGTTTCGATTGAATGCCATCAGTAGAAAGTGTGTAGGTTCAAAAAACTGGAGTCTACAATATGTGCGACTTTATGGTTGCAATTTGCTTAATATCGTGTGTGCAAGTAACTTCAATATTCACTCATTGGTTCACCTAACTTGAGAGGGAAAAAATATCTCACTCGTTCCATTTTGAATCACTTCCAGTCATGACAAATTGATTGGCATACAATTCATTTAAAATTGTATTAGCTGCTATATTCTAGTAATTGACACATATCTACTTGTATTCTGAAAATTTATTAGGGAATCTGGGATTCCTTGAAAATGACTTGAATAGATATATTGGTAACTCCTTTATTATTCTCAGTTCCTGTTCAATTAGGTTGATCCATGGAATCAGTAACCATCGAGAAAAGCCATGCCTTCCTCATAAATGATAATGCTTCAAAATGGCATGTCAATAATTAGAAATCCTGAGGGTGTAGGTTGGGATTCAGATTTAATATGTTTTGATACTGGAGAAATGAGTTTTAATATAGTATCCGAAAAAAAATCTAATAATGTCAGTAAATTCGGTATACAAATTAACATCATTATATTTTTTAATTGGCTTAAAATAACTTATGCTCTGTTTCTTTCAACTTAAAATCACTTCAATTCAGCTCAATATAGTTATAATTTATACCATATTTAAGTTCAGTTAAATTTTAATTCAGTTCAGTAAAATTCAGTTGAAGAGAACAAAGTTTTAGCAAAAATAACAAAAAAGCAATAGAGTATACAAGCCAACCGATCCTCATATATTTGGTGAGAAATTTTCATTTCATCAAACAAAATAAGTTAATATTGTTGTAACAATCGGATTACTTTGATTTATCAAATTTTTTAAGCTGTTATTTTCATCAATTATCGGTTATACCTCATACGTACTCTGACATTCACATAAATTGTTATACGTTCACTAAATTGCTTCATATGAAAGGAAAACAAGTGTCGTTGTGAGCATGACAGGCACCCACTAAACAAACAAGGTGGTGGTCTGAACTCTGAGGCAAACAGATTTGGAGAAAGTGGCTATGATTAAGCAGATGAACAACAGGGAGGTGAAGAACATGGCATTCATGATGTTCATTTGACTTTGCCGCTATACTAATACACCCACGTTCTCCTCAGATTTGAACCTCTCCAAAAAATATTCCTACCTTAATAGTACACCGTTTCAATTATTTTATTTCCATATTTGTCCTGATAAGTTAAAAAAGACAGATAGCTAATTTATCGCCTTTCTCCTTCTTCTCCCTACAATTCTCATTCTCTGACAGTTTCTTGTGTTTTCCATGTGTGGGGTTTTTCGCTTTCTTGACTGATTAAGACAATCAAGAAGTCGTGCCCACGTCTAACTCCACCATTTCTCAATTGCTCAAACTTCAACCACAAAAACTTACGACTTTTGTACCTTTCTCTCTGTCTCTGGAATTGAGTCTTCTTCAGTGCTGTTCTGTGAATGTGACTCGATTTCACTTGCATTTTGTATCAAAGGTATCACCTTTTGCAGTTTTTCTTATTGGAATTGCAGTTATAAACAACTCTAGCACTGTTAGTTTTTGGGGATTAATTAATTTCCTCTCATTGTATTGTTCTTGATCTGCGATTTGCTGGAATATATGGAAATGTTGTTTTATTGATTGCTGAGGAGTTTAGTATTGGGAAGAATCTACTGATCTAGGGAATTTCTTTATTGTTGATAGGAAAATAATCAACTTTAGTGTTAGTCTGCTAGAGCTGTTGCATTTTGATAGAGATGTTATGTTGAAGTTGGATTTGTAGTCTTGTGGAAAGAAGATCTTGTTGATTGGTGAAAATGTCATCGAATTCACCATCACCAAGTTCTACACCCAATGCAGTTCCACCACCACCTTCCCTTGTAGGTTCTTTAACTCCTTTGCTCCCCACCCAATCAACTGATACACCTCCTCCTTCATCCGAGTCAGCCACACCGCCTCCTCAACCCTCTCAACCGCCACCTTCTCCTGTTGCGCCTCCCCCTTCCCCACCTCAATCACCGCCCCCGTCTGCCCCTCCTCCGTCTTCGCCGCCTCCACCTCTGCCTGCAGCCCCACCTACTGCGCCACCTCCATCCCCTCCATCACAGCCCCCACCAACTCCGTCGGCCCCTCCACCATCCACCCCTCCACCGAAAGAATCTCCAACTCCGCCTGTTGCTCCACCACCACCCCCTCCAGCTGTTTCGCCTTCTCCTCCCCCACCACCACCAGATGCTCCTCCTCCCACCTCTTCTGCACCACCTCCACATAAAGCAAAACCACCAAAGCATTCTCCCACACCTAAATCACCACCTCCTCCGCCTGATTCTCCGCCTGCTCCACCAACGAATAGTCCTCCCCCATCTTCTGCTCCACCTCCTCCTCTCCCCTCAGCTTCTCCACCTGCACCTTCACCACCTGCACCTTCACCACCTCCATCAAATAGTTCACATATCAATGGAAGCACAGTAGCCCCGCCTCAAGCCTCATCGCCTACAGAGTTGCCCGTGCCAGGATCTACTCGAAATGAACCAACAATAACTGCTGATTCAGCGGCGGCAAACTCACGAGGCATTGGGGCAGGGGGTGTAGCAGCGGTAAGCATTGCCGTGGGATTTTTGGCACTCAGTTTGTTTGTTCTTGCTGTTTGGTTTACCCATAGAAGAAAGAAAAGGAAGGATAAGTTTACTCTCAACTATGGCATGCCTTCTCCTTTCGCGTCGTCCCAAAATTCAGGTATGTTTTGCTCCAAGATGTTATTATTACTGTTATTGTTTTTGTTGTTATTATAAATGTTGTTGTTTTCTTTTTTTGCATTACATTTTCAACATAAAAAATTAGCAATGCTAATGCATGGAATAAAAGATTACTTATGTTAACGTAAGTTTCATATGTGAAGTTGCCAAAAATTGGAGTCATTGATTTAGTGCCACATGACTTGGAGGTCATGAGTTTATCACCACTGCATGTGTGTGCATGTAAGTTTAGTTCACACTATTTTGGTTACTTGGATGAGCTTTGGCAATGAATTATCTACTCTGATATTCAACGTATGGAAAGAATAGTATACCTCCCACTCTTTAAAGTAAGCCGACAAAAAGTAATTTGATACTGAACTACCCAGTCACTGAAAGCTACTATTAAGTTGCCCAATTTATTGTGATGTATTCTGGCATGGTACATATACTATTTTTTGCCAATATAATATTATGTACTACCCAGTCACTAAAGCCTTGAATGTTGTGTATTTTGTGTTTTTGGCATCATAATATGATAATATCCACAAGCCGGCAGTCATCTTATGAAAGTGGTGGTCTATGGTTAATGATTTGTAGACAGCACCTAATGCTTTTTTCCTTATTTTTCCTTATCATAGACACATCATTCCTACGGCCCCAGCATTCCGGCCCATTTTCTGCAAGCCGAAGTCCTTCAACGAACAATTTCTCTCACTCACCAGACGGTGGTATGGGTGGTTCAAGGTCATGGTTCACATTTGAAGAATTAGCTGGTGCTACAGAGGGGTTCGCGGAGAAAAATGTTTTAGGCGAAGGTGGATTTGGGTGCGTTTATAAAGGAGTTTTGGTTGATGGAAGAGTAGTTGCGGTTAAACAGTTAAAGGCTGGTGGTGGACAAGGAGAGCGAGAGTTCAGAGCAGAAGTGGAGATCATTAGCAGAATACACCATAGGCATTTAGTATCACTTGTTGGTTACTGTATTGCTGATCTTCAAAGGCTGCTTGTTTATGACTATGTGCCAAATGATACCCTGCACCACCATCTTCATAGTAAGGCTGAAATGAAGTTGTCGGATGCCAAAAATAAGTTGCTTTCTGGAACTAGCATGCCAAAATATTTATTCTATTATAACGAACTTTTATCCTTGGCCGAATTTTGATCAATTAGTTATTCTCAAATTTCTTGTATATGCTATTAAATAACCACTACCTTAACTCTTGATTTAATGGCCATTTGTAGGTAAAGATGTCCCAGTGTTGGATTGGGCTAATAGAGTTAAAGTTGCAGCTGGAGCAGCACGTGGACTAGCTTATCTTCATGAAGACTGTAAGCTCTAGTCTCTATTTTTACAAATATCTTTTGCTTCTCTATTTTGTGCGGCATAAAAAAGATGTGCAACTTACAAGCAGAATATACCGTGACATTTGTATTAGTCATATCATGTGCATCCCAGTTCTTGATTTATGCATAGCTTAAATATCTAGACAATGGTGTGAATTAGCTACTGATTCCTCTAGATTTCTTTTTTTAGTTTACAACAATTGTTTTTTCCTTTATCAACTACTCAGCAAGAGCACATTGTCATTACTTAACAAATTAATTGTAAATTTTGATTACGGCTGGATGTAAGCTGTAAGGGTTGATTGTCATGGAAATACCCATTTTCTTTGTCAAACTTTAGCCTTACGCTCGACTCTTGAGTAGACAATCTCAGAAGAAACTTTTGATTATGTTTTGATCAGGTCAACCACGTATCATCCACAGGGATATTAAGTCCACAAATATACTCCTGGATAACAACTTCGAAGCGCGGGTATGCTTATTTTATGATCCTGGAGAGTTAAATTATGCTGAACATGCTTTAAATTATTCATTTAAAAAAAAGTTGCCCACTATCCATAATTTTATCATCAGGTGCACGTCTCAAGCCTGTTACCCATTTATTTACCACTAATTGCTTTATACCACCCTTGTACAGGTGGCAGATTTTGGGCTTGCAAAGCTGGCATTGGAATTGGATTTGCATACCCATGTGTCAACTCGTGTAATGGGAACATTCGGGTAGGTCACCACTTCATCGTTATGTTCATTAGCATGACTATGTTGTGTGGATCCTGAGCTCTGCAGGAGTTAGTAGTGGTTCAAGTGATTTTCAGTGATGAGGCTTCACAGCTGAGAAATTTCATTGCACAATTGATTAGTAGTCCAATGTGTTGCATCGTCTAACATGTTGTGTATGAGTAGCTTTACATAATTATAACTAATGATGAAATCGTGCATTCATCATTACTTGCAGATACTTGGCCCCTGAGTATGCATCAAGTGGTAAATTGACAGAAAAGTCTGATGTTTTTTCATTTGGCGTTGTACTATTGGAGCTCATCACTGGTCGAAGACCCGTTGACGCATCCCAACCTTTAGGTGATGAGAGCCTGGTCGAATGGGTAAGCTTCACAAAGTTATTTATAATATGCTATGCCAATTAATGGTGCAAAACAAGCAAAGTGCTGATTGGGACGATTAATTTTACAAGAGGAAATCCCTAAATGCAAAGTTTTGTTTGGGATGGAATGATGGCTTTCATCTGTCCATTCTGTTAACCAAGTTCTCTAAGATTATTTACAAAAATTATCAGACTTCAAATGTTATTGTGGAGGAATGCTCATCAGTAAATCTATTTTACTCTATATTTCGACTTTGACAGACATAGAATGCAAATAGATACAATATTTGAAATGTGAGCTGTGCAATTTCTGCTTTAGATTGCTAGAGCCTAGAGGCACGGTAGTAACTATGATAAGTTTCAACGATATATAGTCATTGGCTTAAATCCTTTTCCTGAGCTGTACAAAGAGAGCTGTAGGTTGCTAAAGGCCAACTTTGTAACTCCTGTAGGCCTATAAAAAAATACTAACATGCTTCACTGGTTGAACCTTATTTAAATAAGAACTGTGCTGTAGTTTGCTAAATGTCAACTAAGCAGCTTAATAAGCCTGAACGATATATTCAAAGCTCATGGGTTGAATCTTACACTAGATGAGCATTATGAGATAAACTTGAAGTTGAGTAGAGGTTAATCACTTGAATAATTGCGCTGTCACTATTATTTAAAGTGAAATATGTGCATGATCAGGCTTTGATTCTGGTCAAATTTGAGTAAAGTGAATAGCCAACTGATTTGCCTGCTTTTATGCTGATGAAAATTCTCCTCCAAGATCATGGAAAATGAACTGTAAAATAAAAGAAGAGTATGCTCGATACTGGATACTGGAGAACACTTGGTATACTTTATACATATTGCTCCGTTCCTATAAAGAATGAATATGAAGAATTCCGATAAATCTTTGCTTAATTTTGGTATAAGTAGATAACCAAGTGCTTTCTTTCTAGGTAGTAAATACCAAATCTTGTAGTAACTAGTATTTCACTTTTTAGTCGAATACAGCCATGTGAAAAACCAAGCTCTTCTGTAATGTATGACTGAAGTAAATGTATTTACATCGACTTAAAATTTTTACCTGTGTTCCAATTTTTGTTCAGGCTCGACCATTGATGAATCAAGCACTCGAGACAGAAGATTTTGGAGAAGAACTGATAGATGTTAGACTAGAGAAGAACTTCATTCCAAGTGAAATGCTCCGCATGATTGAAGCAGCTGCAGCTTGTGTCCGTCATTCAGCTTCCAAAAGGCCGAAGATGAGTCAGGTAAATTTGGTATTCCTATAAGTTAGAACTTTGGTCCAACATCAAGCACCCCTACTCTCCAGTTTATTCTGCTTACTAATAATCGGTTTCTGTATGAATCTTAATCTACAGGTAGTAAGAGCATTAAATTCAATGGATGAGTTAGCAGATTTGAACAACGGGATGAAACCAGGACAGAGTGGGGTTTTCGACTCAAGGGAACATTCTGCACAAATCAGAATGTTCCAGAGGATGGCATTTGGAAGCCAAGAATATAGTTCAGAGTTTTTCAATAATTCTCAAAACAGCTGGAGAAGTAACTTGTAAACTCAACACATTGACTTCGATATGTCGCAAGAGTGAACTAGCATTCGCCTGCGAGAGCAACAGGGTCTTCAAGTCAACTTATGCCTAGACAGGCAACCGAGGATTTTGTACATGATAACATTTTCATTTGTGTAACATACCTAGCTCGTTTTTTGGATGTAAATTTTGATACAGCTCCTGAGAGTTGATTCAACCTGACCATATTTTTGTACTGTGATTCAAGTATCGAACAGTAGAGACATCGTGTCCAACATATATACAAGTTACTACTAGATCATATATTTTCTTCTTTACAGTGACAATACTTTGATGCGCAAATGCTAGGTTATAATGTAATTTCGTTATATGTGCATATAAATATACAATACTTTTAAATTGTTTTGCAAAATCATTACTACCTTATGTAGAGCTTCTGAAAAACATACATCACAACATCAAAAGATTTTACATCCGTCTTCGTATTCACCCTGCCTAAAAGGATAATCATCATGAAAATTAAGGGTCTGATTGATATACAATTTAATTTGGCTTTTGTCAATTCGAATGACTTGTTTTGTATATAAAATAGGTCATTTGAATTGGCAAAAATCAATTTAAATTGTATACCAAACAGTCACTAAATCACTTAGTATTAACTTTATAATTGTCGTAGTTGATAATTTCCTTGCATGCAATTATACTTATAATCAACTATATACTGATCACGGGTATTTGACATTTGATAGTATATTTGTTTGCTTGATAAAAGATATATTATAACTATTTATACATTTTTCTGGGAGTAAGTCCGATGGGATACGAACAACAAAACTCAACTGGTAAGATGTTTTAACTCCAACTAATAGATTAGAGATTCGAGTCAATTTAGCCGCTAAAAAAAAGAAAAGAAAAGTCCGGTGGATATGATATGCTTAATTTTGTTATGAAAGCACGATTTGAGGAGATATGTGTATCCCGAGAGAGTCGTGTCGTGGAGAAAAGCGAGGAAAAAGCATATCAAATTCTGGCTAAGTAATACTCGTGTGAAGACAAATCAAGTAAGCGACGACTCATAATCTTCTCAGATACTCTACTTCTTCCTCATCGAATCGAATCGAATCTACGAGAGAGACGAAACTCCATTTGTGTAGCTCTCACTGAAAACACTATGGGCGGAGGTGAAGCGGAGAGTCCTCAGAACCTGAAGCGAATCGCAGCCGCCGCGTATGACTACGAGAATGACTCACGGTGGTCAGATTACTGGTCAAACGTCCTCATTCCACCTAACATGACCTCTCGAAACGACGTCGTCAATCACTTCAAGCGCAAGTTCTACCAGCGCTACATCGTATGCCTTTTTCTCATCCTTTCTCGTATTTTTTTTTCAATTGGATGTATGATGTGGATGTGGTTGTTTATGAAGAACGTGTTAGGGTTTTGCTTTTGCTTCCGATGAAAATATTTAATTGCTTCCTATACGAATTGTTCTGGACTGCTTTTGCTGTGTTTGTATTTCAATTCCAATTCTGATTGTTTGTGTTCAAGTGTTAGATATCTGTGTTTAAACAGTCCTTGGGCTGACACGAAATGACTAGTATTGGTTTTATGATGGGGATTCATTGGGCGACTAAGTGGTTCAGCCAATAAATAGTTTGCGACTTTCTTTGAATGTTACCTTTTGTGATTTAGGAACATTACTGTACTACTTTCTGTTATTGTGGTGGTTTCATTCATGGCACTGTAATTTTATAACAGAATCTACTAATCCCAGCGTAAGATTCAATAGAGTGACATTTGAATTGGGTGATCATGGATGCTGGTTCTTCGTGAGATACAATAAGTTAATATTGCTTACATCAAGACTTTAATCTTCAGGATCCTGAGCTTATAGTTGAACCAATGAATACTAGCAGCTCATCTCAGACAGCAAGAGCGTCTGCTCAACCACAACAATCATCATCATCAACTTCTACTGCTACTAATGAGACGCGTCAGAGGAGTTCAGGTAGTTTTTAATGTTCATTATTGACCTTAGCAAGATTTGTCACACTGTGGTAACTTTACCTTTATACCTAGATGATTGTCATAGCTTGAAATTGTTATGATTTTGTAGGATCCGCAAGCAGAACATCGGGTGCGTCTGCCACTCCGCCTAACTCCACTCCCCTGCGTTGGGATAAACAAACCATTCTGTTTGCTGTAAATGCCTGGGTATGTCATCTTTTGTGTGTTATAAGTGTTGTGCCATAGCCAGTCAACAATGGCAAAAGTGGTTTGTTTCATGATGAATGTCATTTACATTTTCAAAACATGTCTATGATGATTCTATATTCTCCCATAAATCATAAGTGTCATGTGATTATAACATTGATTGTCAGTCTCTACATAGTATCCAGCATCTGACGATAGCTGGAAGTTTCTGATTGAATGGTTTTGGACATTCCCTAACCGCACTCAAGTCGGAAAGTTATTCTCTTGTTGATTGCCATAATCTACTTTTTCTAAATATCTTGATTGCTAGTTCTGCTTTAAGGCACAATATTCTAATTGCCTTAGTTGGGATTTTCTATAAATTTGAATTTGGTAACTCCGTAACTATGCGTTTGAAACTCCTGCAATCCAGCCTCGATGCAGTACAATTGTTCAACTCTGTCTTGCATTTAAGAGCATTGTGTAAGAAAGAGTGCATCGAGTGCAATCAGACATTTGGTAGTATGTACTTTGTAGCTTAAATATACTGGAATGCAATTGGTTTGTGCTTTAATACTCTACACTTACATGCTTCAGACATGTTTCATAATTTATATAGTTACTAGTCTCTATGAATCACTTTTTAGTTGCTTTCCACTAGGCTGCTTTGCTAGAAACTCATCAAGTGCTTATTCAACTGTACATGATTCATTTTGAAAAATTGTGGTAGTTTATACAGAAATGTCTGCCAAAGATGTATTTGTGATCTCTGTAAATTGAAGTTTATTTAAAATATTTGAGTAGCATAGGGCATCGGGGGCTTTCTTTATTACAGAAACCAATTTGATAGGACCATGCACTGGCTGACTTAACTGATGCTATTATGCTCTCATAATTAAATTCAAAACCAAGTTCTTAATTGCACATTAGATTTCATTAACTAGTTTTTTACTTTTTATATTGTGTTCACATTTTGGTCAGGTCTTTGTGGTGGCAGTACTGGCAATTCTTCCCCTTGTGCCTAAGACTCTATCTACTCGAGCATATCGGCTTTCGTTATTGGGAACTGCATGTTCTTCACTGTACTCTTTGTACTCACTATATGGGGTAAGCTTAACAAAGTTATGATGTTTGTATTAGTGCAAAATCTTCTGTTTTCCTTCTTCATCTGATGCTGTTCATGATTTTCTGCAGACACCCCGAGCATGGAACTTGCAGGCTTTGCAAGTTTGGTTTCAGTCAGTGGTGGTTACGAAGGATTTTATGTACTCCATTTACTGCTTTAATTTTGTCAGTTCGAATCTGTGCCTCAAATGTCAGTACCAATGAAATACTTATTCACAAGTTTCTCCACGTTATTATTCCCTTATATACATGTATCAGATAATCCTCTGTGGTGCATTAACACTCACATTCAATTTTGGCAGTTGCTTTAATCCCCATCTTGTGCCGAGCCCTTGAGCATGTTGCAAAGTTTCTGAGGCGTAACTTTAGTAGATCCACCTTGTACAGGTAAGATATCCTGTATCTGGCGCCTTATAGTAGAGAAATGACATTAGTTATTTGCATACATACTACCTGTTGCCATGAGCACAAAACTGTTGGTTATATCCACTTGATCAGTATAACTGCTAATGCTTACCTAGTTTTTTTATCGCATAAATTGTGCTTTTGACAAGAAACATAGATTGGGTAGATTTGCCTTCTAAAGTTGCAAATATATTTTAAAGCAATACCCACTCGTTTTGAACAACAAAAATCTTTTCAACTTGTAACTTATGGATTCACTTGTAACTTAATTGTTCCTGCATCCGAGGATTAGGCACAAAGTGATCCTCCGGAGGATGTTGAGATGGAGACCTCTTATATTGAAATTGTGTTGGCTTTCACTGTCATAGGTTTGGTATTAATACGATGTGCCTCATATCTGCTATGCTCTTAACATTGTATTTGTACTTTCAGGAAGTACCTGGAAGAGGTTTGTGTTTGGGTAGAGTCAAATTCAACCACGCTTAACATTTTGTCATCACAAGCTGAGATTGGAATTGGTTTTATTCTAATCATTTCTCTCATCTCGTGAGTGTTCCCAGCCATGACACTTTTATTCGATTTTGTTTGCTCTTAAAAGTATTTCCCCTGAACTTGTCATTTGGATGTACAGGTGGCAGCGGAATATTATACACACATTCATGTACTGGCAGGTGAGTATCTTTCTCTATTTTTGATTTTTTGTGGAATTTGGTGTTCTGCATTATTTATGATAGCTATACAAATACTATCAGCAATCAACACTCTCAAAACAAACAAGCAACTTTTTTTCAAAGATGGTTGGATTATTGCCAGTGATAAAGTAGGTAGTCAGGGTTTGCAGGTTTATTGCCAGTGATAAAGTAGGTAGGCAGGGTTTGCATCTAGCTAGATCAGTGTTGGAAGCAGTTCTATGTTCTGGTCGGTTTTTGGATTTATTGTCTTTCTGGAGTTATTTTATTTTTATGTTAAGGTGGGAACATCCACATCTAGCTCTAAAATAGGAAAACCATTTATTGCCGAACCAAGTATATGATCATCATTAATCGTTTTCCAAATGGGTTTTAGCATATTCTTTTCAATGTTATCAGTAATACACCCTCCCCCATTTTTGGTAATGTACGGAGTGACTATTTTCAAATAGCTTTTATGAGGTCTAAATTGGCTGTTTATATGATCTCTAAATTAGTATATTCGCTATTGGTACTGATTATTCATATGGTCTTAATGTTTTATGGCAGCTTTTGAAGCTTATGTATCATGCTCCTGCTACTGCTGGTTACCATCAAAGTGCATGGGCTAAGATTGGACGGACTCTGAACCCATTGGTCCAGCGATATGCCCCCTTTTTAACTTCTCCAATTTCTACTGTTCAGCGATGGTGGTTTAGGTAATGGCGCTTAAGAGAGATGACATGAGGCTGAATGGAAGCTTTGCGGTGACGAGCTATTTTCTCTGGAGATCTGTTGTAATCTTGAACAGAAAAAAAAGTGATGGCCCAGAGTTGAGATTACGCATAATTAAGCTACCATCTGAATATATCTTACTTATAATAATGTGCAGCTTACTTTCAGTTCAAGTGCCAACTTTCTTCCTTTCACTTAAGGATAGCACTGTAAGAGTTGTGTTATACTTGGTGCGTTATATCTGAACACTAGATACATTATTTTTGACTCATCATCTTCAGCTCAATGCAAATTAAGATGACACTTATCAGTCTTTCCTGGCTTATCATTTCAATTACTACCTCTTCATTAAACTCTGATATTTTAACTGACCTGCTGATTGCTTGTAATGTGACTGATATGGATTATTGTTAAATCATTTAGAAGTCTTTGTGACTAGAATGGATCATTTGTGTAAGCATTTAGAAGTAATGGGTCTTTGTGACTGAAACTGATTATCTGCTGAAACATTTAGAGCAATCGGTCTATGCTCCCTGCCAGAGAAGTTATTCTTTTGCTAGGTTTTTTCGTGCATGTAGTCATGATACACCATTGGGACAAAGTTCCATTGTGAAATGTCATACAACGTGCCTTCTACTGACATGATTTTTATCTGAGAGTTTGTAGCTGTCTGAATTAGTACTTCTGTTGTTTAGTGAACATCCTCATGGATGGGTGTGGATCGATTGATATAGAGGATAAGTACATCTGTCTCACCAATGATTGCACAGTAGATCCAAGAAGATTATTTAATCTGATATGGATATTATCGTAGATGACTGTCTATATTTGGCATATGTGTGGAACAAACCAGCTAAGTATGTCTGAATACCGTGAAGGACTGAACAACCATGTTGTCATTTTCCGTCCTAGATCGAATAATCAAATCTTATCTCCCCAAGCCCCAGACCTTGTTTTCATTCGTGTGGGAAATGTTAGATATATAGAACGTTCTCCATCACATGTTATCATTGTGTATTATTCGATCTCAAACAGGGAATCATAAATCTTGATAGAGAAGGCTAAAATCTTTCCACTTGTTTGTTGATAATGAAAATGATTAATTTCATCAATTTTTTAAAAGCCTAACATAGCATTAATACTATCTAATGTTTATAGTAACTCGCTAGGCTGGCAAACTTATACTTGAAAATTCCATCCTCCTTGGCTTGCGCGTGAACTTATTTTGGGTATACGTATAATTTTATATGAAAATTAAATAGAATTAAAGTGTGATAGTGTGATACCTTCTATTTTTATAAACTATTGAATATTTTTATTTTTAATAGGATATAAATTGGTAAGGACAAACACCCTATTAAGATAGGGGAAGAGATCAGAATGTTTAGGTGCAATTTACTACTCATGAAGAGGCAAGCAAAACCAGATGACATGTGGCTTGTCAATTGCTTACAAAGTGATCATAATACCACCGGGGCAAGACAAGGAGATGCATATATTCGTGATTGTGATTTGTAAAGCAACATAGCCGTGTGAGATTTATTCACCAAATGTCAATGGTTGACAATATTTCATGTGATAATTTGGGCGACTGTCATACTGCTGGAGTGGTCATCTTCCCACTCAATCTCTTAATTTCTAAAGTACCATACTACTAATGAATCCCGACCCTATTATATACTACTAATTGATTCTTCATACATACTAAAAAAAAAAAAAAAATACACATCAAACTTAAATTTACTGGATGTTTGAATGGGGATTTGAATACCTAATTTGGCTCGATAAATAGTGATTTGGCCTAAAATACATTTAAAATATCCCACTCAAATGTACATTCAAACATAATTTTCATCAAAATCCATCCAAATGCCCACTCAAATGTCCATCCAAACCGCCAGTTTCCCACCATTATTTTCTGTAGCAGCATCAACTCAAACTATCATACAGCCGTTAGCTCCAAGAATCTACTCAAAATCACACGAACCAATGCAAAATCACAATTTCCACAAACAGGCCAGAGTCTTTCCCATCTCCCAATAAAGCCCCATCACCATCTTTATATAAAAACCCTCTTCTTCAAATTCCATGCTCTGCCATTCCAGTAACTACTAGTGCTACCTTTCCCATGGAGAGATTCTCATCCTTGCCTGCAAATCTCCTCTCCAAAGACACCATCCATGAGATCATCGAGGAGCCGCAGTTGGAAGAGACCGATCCTCTCGTCAGAGTCTCCAGCCTGCCGTCCCACCACCAGCCACGGCGGAGAGTTGTGAGGAGACCGTGTCGTCAGCAGTCGTTTAGCCGTGAGATCGGCCACGCTGCGGCTGAGACCTACTTGCTCACTCGACTCAGCTTCAAGTTGCTTAGCTACCTTGGGTATTCACTTCATTTCTTTTCATTTGAGTTGGTTTTGTGTTCAATTGGTTGTAAATTGTTATTGAACTTGTTTTGATTTGATTTAAGGTATGATTAGGTTGTAGGATTTGATGTAGATGAGTAGATTCAATACAGATAACTGAGTTTGGGTTGACAATGGCTCTTGGAAACTCTTGTGTGTATTGAATAAAAAAGGTAGAGCTAGAGGTGTACTGTAGATTTGTAGTGGAAGAGTATGTTCGGGATTTACCAAGTCGATTTATGGTGAATTTGTGTATTGGTGTGGGATTGAGTGTTGTGATGTGATAACTGATAAGTGAGTTTAATGTTTCTGAAATTAGTATGTTTTTGTGGTATTTATGATAGATACTTTCATTTTCTAATCATTTATTTCATTCAGGGTAGGTTATCGCTGGATGTCAAAGCTCCTTGCTCTTGCAGTTTATGCCATGTTGCTTATGCCCGGATTTCTCCAAGGTATTGTATCGCGTTTTAGTTATTTGCTTTATGCTACTGTATTTGATCAAAGTGTGAGACTGAGTGAGAGGACACCCAGCTTGCACATTTCTATTATGTTGACTAGATGCTCTCAGCTGCAAAGGCTGAAAGTTTGATGTGGATTTCAGAATCCTTTGACCTTAGTGAAATGTCTTCAGCACTTTTTGAATTGTTTGTTCAGGGCATCTCATGTTAAGGTTCTAGCTATTTAAAGCATCATTCGTTAGTGGTCCTTAGCTGTCACTTATCAGTGAGAAGGGAAATATTTGATCAAGTTATCTCGAAGATATTATGAATTCCAGATGGATTGACAGTAACATACCTAATTACTTAGGTAATAAATAGAAAACTGATGACGCATATTGTATTTCTCTGCAAAGAGCAGGTTTCATTTATTTAAATTTCAGTAGAGTTGTTTTTAGATACATCGTGACTGTAAACTTGTTTTGCTCTTTTTATTGTACTTCAGCTGACATTGAGATGTACCAGATTCATTAAGAAATGATATGCCGAAGTTCTTTATATTTTTTAAGTGCATGTGGTAATTATAATATGTTACAGAAAAATGTCTTCAGCCCTTCAACTAGACAAATTGATTACTGGACATACATGTGCAGTATTTTTTTTTCTTTTTCAGAAGCTTCCATTTATTTTATAATTTATTCTGGTAAATTTGCGTCTTGGCAGTTGGATATATTTATTTCTTTTCTAGCCAAGTCTATCGAAGTATCGTCTATGGAGATCAACCAAGAAATAGGTACAATTTGGTATCTCTACATAATCTTCTCCCGTCTTTGTGCCATTTTTTGGCTTAGTGTAATACATAAGTCTCTTGCAGATTGGATTTATATTTACCTGTGAATAGAGATGGCCTGAAATTGAAACCAGTTGTGGTCTTTGTTACTGGTGGTGCATGGATTATTGGGTAAGTCAGAGGTCCTCACGTGAAACCCCTTCTCTTTAAATAGTAGTGTTTCATTGCAAGAGCAGTAAAATCAGGTGTTGTTTGAAAAGTTGTCAATATGAGGGTTTTATATTTCATTAAACTGTTCTTATTTATTTTGGCTATTTCAGTCGACATGTTTAGGTGGATGAAACTAATATATTGCTTTATACCTTTGGCAGATACAAGGCATGGGGTTCCCTTCTTGGTATACAATTGTCAGAGAGAGATATTATAGTGGCGTGCATTGATTACAGGTAACTACTTTGTTTGAGTTAAGAAATGTGCAGTAATGTTATATTTGAGTTGTATGGTTGTTCATTTGTGATCAAACACACGATTCTAATCGGTGGCCATGTAAAGAATATAGGTTATGTAATTCAAAGATGATAAATTTGGGTACTCATTCAGCTATGTTCATGGTGCATGTCTGCATGATACATCATTTAAAATTTGACAGAGTCTTATATTCGGAGGAACTCTCCAAATTTGTATTACTGTCTTTTTCGTAATGTAACAACAGTCTCGATTGAGAACTTTCTGTGCATTATTAGGTAGTTGACAGGCTCTCAGAGAAAATATTATGATTCCAGCTCCGCTACCTTTCCAGCTAGATATATGGATCATTGCCATCTTAAATCTTTTTACCTGCAATCCCGCATTTATTATTCTGATTGTATTTATCTTTTAACTTGCATGCAGAAACTTTCCACAGGGCACAATCAGTGATATGGTTAATGATGTTTCCCAGGGGATTGCATGGGTTTGTAACAATATTGTAGAATTTGGAGGTGATCCAAACAGGTTGGTCAACCTATTTTCGATTTTAGGATTTGATCACTGTATCCTGAACACAAAAACATAACATAGTTCTTCTAAATAAATATGCTTTTTGTGTTTTGAAGGATCTATTTGATGGGTCAGTCAGCTGGTGCACATATCTCTGCATGTGCTCTTACACATCAGGCAGTTAAAGAGTCCAGTGGCGATAATATTTCTTGGAGTTTATCACAGATAAATGCTTATTTTGGTTTATCTGGCGGGTAAGTTACACAAAACTTCGGAATCTTTTTTCCTTCTTTCTTTTTTTTGGTTCTCTCTTTGTGAACAAATATTGCCGAGCTGCACTACGAATAGCACTGTGATCATTGGGGGATAATCATAGTACTCAACACTTTATCTACAGGTACAATCTGCATAAACTAGTCGATCATTTCCATGGTAGAGGGCTGTATCGATCCATCTTCTTAAGGTGATGAATCTTCTGTCATGCTGTACAATACAAGTACTTATGTGTACATTCTGCATGCAAATTGTTGACTCCATTCTGTCGCTCATGTGTATATTCACAGCATTATGGAAGGTGAAAAATCACTAGATTTTTTTTCTCCGGAGATTGTTATACAAAGTCCAAACTCCGGTATTGCAGCTTCTCTGCTGCCTCATATCATTCTATTCCACGGCACATCTGATTATTCCATACTACCAGATGAAAGGTGCGTTACTTTTCTTAAGGTGGTGAAGTTTCAATATATATTGACTTCGTCTGCTTCCTTTTGGGGAAATTCTAATTAAGTGACTTGTGCTGAATGGACAGTAAAGCATTTGTGGATACACTGCAGAAGCTCGGAGTTAAAGCTGATCTTATATTATATGATGGAAAAACTCATACAGATTTATTCCTCCAAGTAAAGACTAATTTTCTCTCAAGTTTTGTCTCTGTTTTCTCAGATCTATAGTTTACTCTTTAGTGCAGATCATAATTCATAGCTCATCAGATTCAGAGGAAGTCATTAATTATGAACTTGGCTAATATACATGATATAGATTATGATTAGATACAATCCAATGCAACATATGTTTAAAGGTATTGAGTTCTTAAATCTTGAGTTCATTTTACCAAGTACGATAAAACATATATGGAGACCTCTGGCCACCCTAAAAAAACCTATTACTATCGAAGTGTTTTCTGGCTGTTGTAAATTTAGTCTACCACCCTAATTAGAGTAGCCAAGAGCTAGATATTCTAATTTCCAACATATTGGAAGATGTTAGATCTGAATTAATGTATCACCATGCGACTACATTAGCTTCTGTGCTCTGACATTTTCCTCAAAATGTAGGACCCTCTTCGAGGTGGTAAAGATGAGTTATTTGACTATTTGGTATCCTTCATACATGCCAATGACAAAGAAGCTCTTGCTAAGGATGCAATGGCTCCTCCAAGAAGGCGCTTTGTACCAAACATATTGCTCACATTGGCTGGTAAAGTCAGTCCCTTCTAGACTTGCCCTCAGTGATAATCGATAGGTGTTGGTGTTGTACAATCTGAAAGGGTGCTCTAGATAAGGACGGGCTTGGTTCATAAGCAATTAAGATACTGCTGATTGGCCTCCAGATCATTATCCTCCGCATGAGGCAGGAATCAGGACGGTTACAGTTTTGCCAATTTGTATGTCTAATCGATTTCATATACATTGTACCCAAGAATTGAAATTGTCCGGAATGCTTATTACTAACACGTTGCGGTAAGCATGTATTTAGCACAGAATTACGCAAGTTGAATCTTGTATTTACAAGTTATGAAAACTCTCGGAATGAATGAAATAATTTTTAAAGCCAACCCGACTTACATTGACGCCTCTATTACTCTTAACATTTAACAAACTCGAACAACTTAGGTTAACTTTTCGAGACCGTGATACAAACTGTGTATTGTTTACTGATACATACACCCAAAAAATAGTTATGAATATATGCAAATCAATGATCCATGAGAAAATAATGCCAAAGTAAGCTAGCTACTATAAGTAGTTAAACAAGTATCTCTACAATTTTACCCTTTCATCACCATATGGTGTTAAGGTGATTAAGCTAGGAATATGATAGACTATAGATCTAATCTAAAGCTCTGATGTCAGTTTGGGCGAAACCAAACTCTGGATGATGGCACCAACGCCATCTTTAAGGCAAAGACCATCGCACTTGATCGGAAGAAATTTATACGATTTATGCTTAGTACTGTAAGTTATGAGTTTGGATTTATACTTATAGTAACACAAAATCTCACCATTTGGCAGCAGATGCAAGGGATTGCGCAGCAGGGAGATATCGGAGAGAACCGGGTTATTCGTAAAAGAACAACAAAAACTCGCTACCAAACACCAAGAATCCATCAAACCATACTGCTTCATTACCCAGACGTTAAGGCCGCCAATCATCGGTTCACCTCTACAAGCCATGCTGAGGCATCCATCGATAACATGCGTTGAGACACATCCATACCGTGTCTGCATGGGTTGCTCAACAAATCCACATACCTCTGTTCCTAAATCAAAAGTAAGAAATCTCCTACTCTTTTCTCTAATTTCTCCAAAATATCCTGACCAGTGAAGCCTTCCATTTACAAACTTGCCACAAACATCGAAAACAAAGCCATGTATATGTTCAATTTCTGTCCAAGAATTAGTCCTTAAACTATACAGGTATGGAGTAGAAAGATGACTAATTTCATTGTAATACCCAACAACCAACTTGTAATCATCATGAAATTCATCATATCCGAAACCAAAACTGTCCATACCAAGCCTGGCCTCCCTGACCCCTAATAGGTCCGGCAGGCGCTTGTACTCTGTGGTTGCTGGGTTCCATAAGAGAAACTGGTGACCATGTTTTATACAACACAAACCGTTACAGGAACCCAATACTGATACACGTCGCGTAGTATTCAGCGAAGAGCTCAACAAGAACCGGTCTGAGCAGTAGGTGCAGTTGTGTTCCAGAAAATTATCCTTGTGAGTTTTGGTAGTAAATTTGAGATGAATTTTGACAAACTCTTTGCTTGAAATCAGACTAGACCATGATTTCGATACGCATTTAAACCTCATCAGGGATTTGACAGGGAGCCTTATCAGTAGTTCTTTTATGATATCTTCTGGAATTTGGATCTCAACTCTCATCTTCTCCATGGTCGTAACTCGTACGTGTTCTGACTCCTGAGCATAGGCCTCGGCGTTTCTGATGTAGATCAAATCTTATGTATATAGATGATACTCCAGACAGAGTTAAGGGCTGGGATTCTGGCCCACTCGATAAATGATTATAAGAGAACTGAGAGTCCAGAAAGTACTAGAAGTATCATACATAAATATTCAACCGCATAATTAGTATAGAACAATATACAATATAAATAGACAAAAATCTACCATTTTCAAACAAATCCGTACCAATGATATACAATATTGCAGGACTCTCCGACTCTCGTCAAAATTTAAATTTCACAAGTTTTTGTATTATTACAAAAAGAACATAAGGGGCTATTTGGGAAACAATTGTAATCGGACCATTTAACTCGATGAACATTGATTTGGCGCCCTAAAATGCATTTTAAATATTCTATTTCATTTTCATTCCAAATATAATTTCACCAAAATACATCAAAATGTCCATTTAAATTCTATACCAATCAACATCCCTATATACTTTGGATAACTAAGAATTGGAAAAATACTACAATTATATATTAGTCCGCTAATTATGAGTTTTTGTTCTGTTGTGCCAGTTGTGGATAAAGCAGTTGCAAGCAAGCAAGCAAGACATATAGGTTAAACCAACCAGGAGACGTGTTATGAACTTTTGAACTGAATTACAGTAACTGCTTTGGGAAAAAAATGTTCAAATCAAAGAGAAGAAACTCATTGTTGATGTTATGGTAATTGTTCTTCAGTCTCCAATGATGTATCTTCTTAACCAAATTCATTCTACTGTCATTACGAAGATCTTGATATTTGTTCTAGTACCATTATCCTCTGTTATGTGCTTCAACTCCCGGTTTTCGTCAGTTTCGGGTACTCTCCTTTCTTAACTTCTTGTCAATCTTTCTGTTTCTAGTTCACTTGTATTATTCAAACTTATATTCTGGACTAGTTTATGATCATATTTGGCTCTTGGTTTTGCATTTTCGTTGCAGAGAAAGATCCTCCACTTAGACTATCCAAGACCTTGATTGGAGATGATAGCAAGGTCTACGCTTGTGCAGGCACGACTTTTTTCGCCTTTGAAAACAATGGTTCTATAGCGTGGTCGGTACCGTTGAATTTTACTTGCAATCCTAATATTGCACCGGTTCATGGAGGTTCCAGCAAGGCAATGCTTACAAACTCAATATAGTTCTTCCATTTATGAAATGCATTAAAGAAAAACTGCTATTTTGCAGCATGAATAGTTGAAACTCAAATTGTGTATCCTAACTAAGGAATTGTGATTGAATTACTGGCAGATATATTTGGTTGCAGAAAACAAGATCCTAAAAATCTACCCATTAAATGTTGGAACTTCAGAACCTGCCGTAGAAGTTTTCTTCGGCCAAGAACAAGGAGGTGATATTGTTGGAGTTTCTGTAAGCACATCCAGTTTGTGTGTACTCGTAACTGTAAAAAATCGAGGTTTATTTGCATATAGATTATATGGACAACTCATGTGGAGTGCTGGTCCGGTACTTTACCAGCATGGCTATCGCCAAGGTTGTCGAAGGAACATTTCAGATTGCTTTTTTACTTCGGCACCTGTGATTGATCACTGTGAAGCTAGTATATATGTAAGTTCCTTTCGTCTTTTTTTTTTTTTTTTTTAATTTGATTGTCTGTTTATAAGAACTTGCAAAATTGGTCATGGTGTGTACAACAGACAAGTACAATCTGATTAGCAAGTTAGGTGATTCATTAAATCTGATTTTAGCAGGTTATTTTAAGTTGCCAGTAGTTATAATCTGTTTCCAGAAACAACCAGTGGCTTTGCTCCAGAAAAGCTGCAATCTGTCTGGGATAATAATCTGCAAACAGTCAGTTGATGTTTGCACATTGTTTTGAAATCAAGCATATTTTTCCTTCTTGCAGATGTTAAATACTGTAGGGGAACTGTACTCGTTATCAGTCCGTGGTCCTTATTTTAAATGGATTCGAGATCTTAGCTCCTTTGGAAGCATATTCACAGTCACTGCTGGAAATAATGGCCGCGTTTATGTTACTGTACCAGACAAAGCTCTTGTGCTAGCATTGGATGTTTCTAGAGGAAATATATTGTGGCAAGCGAACATTGGGCCGTTAAGTTCACCAGATCATGATCCCATTATTGATGCAAATGGTGAATATTCGTCATCTTCTGTACATTTATATTTGTTTCTATGTGATTAACAATCACAGCATGGATCTTTTGTGAAATTTGGTTGATGAAGCAGGTTGGATATCTATTGGTTCACTGGATGGATCTCTTTACTCATTTTCGCCAAATGGACATTTGAAAAAATTCCCAAAATCAGCTGGTTTGAACTCTGTAATCCAGGTTAATCCTGTCATTGATTGCTCTGGATTCGCGGTTTGCATTTCTCGCACAAAGTTAGAAGGAAAAACTACCCAGAGAATTGGAGAATATACCTATGTGTCAGCAATGAAACCGACAAATGCTGTTTTCACGATGCTTAATCCAGCTTCTGGCACCATATACTTCTCTGAAAGTGATCCTAGTAATTTTACTATCTCCGTTTGTCTTTCCTTGAGCTGATAACGTGTTTCCATGCTCGTCATCTAACATTATATAAATGCCATAGACAAGAATTTCAATAACTGTTTCAATCTGGCTCTGTCTAAGAATTGTATGTTTTTCATTCTTGATTTCATCAAGCAGGTAAACTCTTGATGAAGCTGTCCCAGACTGATTTGCGACATTTTCAACTGGAAGAGAGAAGCCTTCTTGCTTTCCTTGTTGCTTCTAGTGAGTTTCTTTCTGTCTCAATGTGTTCCTTATAACTCTTTCATAGCATTGGTCCATATTACAACATCAGTTTGTTCATGGAACTTAATATGTTGTTTCGATTCTTTAGCTTTCAAAACTGACATATCTAGCAAAATAATTGCTTTATTCACAAACTGATTTCCCATTATGCAGGAAAAGACAATCCATTGCCTTGCCGCTCCACATGTATGTTCTTTAACACAAACTTTCACTTGTTCACAAAGTGAGAACCAACATTCAGAAGCATTATGCTCTATATTTTCATTTATGCCCTTATTTATGGCCCCAGGTCTGAAGTTTGCATCTAGCTGCTCACTAGTGAAGCCGAAGACTATCAGCATCTACACTGGTAATGAGAAGACAATTGTCTTGTTTCTCTTATTTGAATCTGTACTGTTGGTACTATTGACAGCAGTCGTGCGAAATTGCTGCATCTTCTGGAAAAAGAGGAAGCTTCAAAGCCTGGACCTTGGAATGTTTCTAGAAAAGAGAGTAAGCTACAATTCCTGCATTTTATAGAGAGAGACTGCCTTATTACAGATGAATTGTTGCTATCAGCTACATAACATCTGACATTTGTTTTCTAACAACTGTACTTTATGTTTCCAGCGTTCATTACGACTCCAGAAGAAAGCATTTGACAGGACAATCTCAGAACTGGAACAAATAGCTTCTGAGGAAGCAATAGCAAATGAAGTGCTGGAAAAACTTGGTGATTTGGTTAAAGAAAGAGAAAGCATCAAGAAAAAGCTCTCGACAACATATAGTTTAGGGAGGGATGGAGAAAAATCGCGTTCCAAATCACTCCTCCCACTGTATGATGAGAAAAGCAAGAGCTATTCATTTCAAGATTCCAAGAAAGAAAGTGTTACAATATTTCACACAGAAAGCAGTAGTTCTGAAGATACTAGTCCTGGAAAACAACTGGACCGAAACGAATTCATCCATGAGGGATTTGGAAAAGGAAAGAGTGTCATTGAAGAAGTAGATAGCTCTAGTGATGATCAGGATGAGATTCATGAAGAGTGTAGTTCTTCTTCTGCTTGTGAATCCAAAGGATTCGCGAATCGGTTAGTGAAGGAGCGTTCGTGTAGTGAGATAGAGGAAGTGCAGATGGCAAATGTTGGAGTTTGATAAGAAGATCCATGTCCATGAACTAGCTAACTGCGGTTGTGTAATGTAGGAGTGGTTTACTGCTTATCTAAACTTTAAAATCTTTGCTAATTCAGTGATTTACTGATTAAGTTCGTGTTCTTTTAATAAAATTTATTGAAGTGAAGTAAAATATAAATTATAACTAAATCAAATTGAACTGGAAATGACTGAACTGATTTGAGAGAACTAAGTCATCAAGATGTTTAATAAGCCCATTATCAGCCCAATATATCCGGTAGTTTAGTGCCTTAAGCATCAGTTCAGGTGGTCTCGTGTAGAAGGAACACAGGAACCATAACCGATAAGAGCAGAGAAGTCTTCGATACCATCTTAAGCAGCACCCTGGAGAATGCACCTAAACTAGATTGATGCGCAGTGACTCCACTACGTAGCTCTTGCCTGTCGATGGATGCCCGTCGATACATTAAAAGGTCACCATGCAGTGACAGGCAAGGTGCAAGGGGCAGTAATTGCTGCCTCTGAAATTTTTCCTCCGAAATTACTAGTATACCTTGAAAAATTATATATTTAAGAGAAATTCAATATAAATCCATAAACCTTCAACAAATAATATAAAAATTTGATAAATTACCATTGAAATCAACCAAACAACAAACACAACTGTAATCTAAAATTTAGGCAAACTATTTGCAGAATTCACTAATAAAATGAAGAAAAGCTTTGTTGTTATTGAAAATTAAAAGATTAAATTGAAAGATCAAGAAAATCTAAATTTCATGGGAGGATTCTTGCACTACTTCCATCTTTTTACGTTGCGAGGCTCCAATGGACTAGCTTTTTTTCTGCACTTGGACAATTGGTAAGAAACTCACATTTAATGTAATCTGTAAATTGTTGGTTTGGTGAGTTCTGTTTGTGATAGTATGAAGATAGAGCGTGATGATTTCATCATTTTATTTTATTCTTAAATTATGAAGAATTTCGAGAGTAATTAAAGATTTAAGAAGGGGGATTTAGACAGTCAATGTGTCTTTCTATTTTGAAGCTATAGAGAGAACATAAATATGCTTTTTTCAAAGTTTTATTAATTTTTTTGAAAGTTAAATAAATAGAAGATATTACGAAACTTGAGAAAGTAAGAATAAAATAATAAAGTATGAAGGAAAATACATTGGAAGAGTGGTTTTATATTTAAAGTACAAAATTTTGAGATTGTGACAGAAGTTCATATTGAAAAAATGAGTATTATTATTATTTTTTAAACGGTTAAAGGGTAACTCAAACCCCGACCTAAAGGGTGACTTGAATAGTAAAGTGACTTTATATTAAGTGAATAAGTGATAAATGGGGTATTTTATTAAAAATAAAAAAATTCATGTAATGTTCGCTACTTCTGATTATTTTCTCTGCGTCTGTCCATGTCGCCATTACAAACTAAAAAAAGGGAGGAAAAAAAAAAACCCAAATCCGGTGCTCTTATCTAATCCAACTTGGATATATAATTCTAAGCTAATTATCCTATATCTCCTATTTATTCTCTACAACTATTGCAATTTGGTTGGAGTAAGTAGTTGCATATAACGATTTTTTATCCAAAAACAAATCACATAACTTTCAGCTGATTATTGTGACATTCTTTGTCAATTTTGCACTCATTTCGCTTGGTTTTGGAATATCTTGCTTACAAATCGGTAAGTTTGCACTAATTTGATATGTTTAATTACAAGAAAGCTTCAATTGCCATGTTAGTTTTTTAGTCATAACGTATTGTTCTTTATCTTTAGAATAATAATAAATATGTGTGGGCCATATTAGGGTAAGTATTTATATGGGCGATATATATCTTTAGTACCTTGAATTTTTACACTATCGTTTTAACTACTTTTAATTATTACCGTCCAATTTATATATCTTTCGTTTATTTTGTACTCTCACAGTTTCTGTTTCAACTTTTCGTGTTGACTTTTTCCGGTAAACCCTTATTAATTAATTTTATATAACCTCGGATTATCCTTAAATAAGAATTGTTAAATATTTAACAATATTATATTATAAAACCTTACATCATAAATTTCATTATATGTTTTATTAAATTATTTACCTTTGTAGTTTAAGAGTAATTTGATGTAACTGATAATAATTGTCTTAAAAAAATTAATACGGGAAGATGAAGTCGGAACGGAGGTGATATTTAATTTAGATATTCAATAAGTCAGAACAGTTAATTTTTACCGGATTAGCAATAATTAGTGGGACTGGTCGATTTTGCCATTAATCGTAGTGTAGGTTTCACGAGCTTCGATTTCAAAACTATAAACATGATTTAAAATTATTAAAATAACTTTTTTAAGTAAAGAACATATCTTTTTTTTAATTTTGGGACAATTACAAATTAGTGTCATCCTCAAATCTTTCCTACACTTTAGTGATATATAAAAAAAACTTCCTACAAATTAGTGTTTATATGTTCAATTTCAATTAAATACTAAATATAGTATATTTAATAATCAAAATAAATCTACAATTAACTAATTAAATTTTTTTATATTTAATTACGTTAGAATAGTAAATATATGCAAGTATCATCAAAATAATCAAGCATCATTCAAACACACGTTATCTTATTTTCCTAGTTTCTTTTGATCTATCTCCAAACATTTTTTTTCCAATTTTACAAGCATCATTATTCCAATGCATAAGCATCATTTTTTCAATTTTGCAAACATCTTTATTCCAATTTTTAATTTTTTTCTATAAAATGTTAACGTTTATTATCATCTCCAATCCTTTATTTCAAATTTAATTATAAACATCATTTAAAATTATATTACAAGCATCATCTATAGAAAATAAGTATCATATCAATACTGCAAACATCATTCAACATTATATTACAATCATCGTATAATTCAAGCATAAAATGTGAAACAAACGTTATATAAGTACTGCAAATATCATTTAGCAAGCATCATATTAGTACGGCATACATAATTTAACATTAAATTATAAGCATCATATAATACAATCATGTAAAACGAAACGACATCATACTAATTAATAAAAGAAGTATGACAATGAAATATGTAGTAACCTAAAAGGTTGATTACTTTGAGAATGATGTTTGTATTAGTTGATACTTGTTTAATTTGTTTCAACTGGTATGTGAACGTATTTTGATTTAGTTTCCTATAACTATGGGATAGATTTTATCAATTATAGTATATTTTATTTTAAATTTGTCAAAATTAATAATTTATTGTAAATTTATCATTAATTTATAGAAAAAATTCCATATATTATTAAAGTGTAAGAAGTTTTTAAAATTATATTAATTTGTAATTATTTTTTCGTGGGATACTATTTACTGGAGTTAACCTCACCTATATTTATCCACTGGTCAGACCGGCCAGATATCTAAATCGATTGGAATTAGAATTGAAATCGAAATCAGAGAGAATTATTAATATAGTACACTTTGATTAAAATTGTAATACCTAAGTTTAGGTTTCTTCTTCTCCTTCCCAAAATCTAGGTTTACTTTTTACCGCGTATTCTGGTAATTAGCTATTTACATTCATTCATGTATGGTGATTGTTTCTCTGTTCCCATAATTCGCATCGATTTCTTGACAATTGGTTTTTGTTTACGTTGAACAGAAACAGATAGCTTAACATGGGTTCTTGGTTACCTGTTGGCGTTGATGAATTTCTATTCAAACGTCGCGTTCGAGCATCCAAAATGGGCGGAATTAATCGCGCTATACAGAATTCCACAATGCCTGTAGCTACGGCTAGTTGCGTCCCTTCTGACGATCAATTGTCGTCGAAAAGGCGAAAAAGGGAACACCTTTGGACAGTGGATGATGTTGATCATGATGATTGGCCTCTCAATCACATTGTTCGTCGTTGTGGGGGTGAATTACCGAGACCCGAATTGCCGCCTGATACAGGGCAGGAGCAGCCTGACCAGATGATGGTTTCAGTAGTTGGTGCTGGTTATGAAAGCCCTGTCAGGATTGATGATTGGTCACTGAATTGGGTTGTACGTTCTGCAGATGGACTGGGACCGGAAGTACTTAACCGGTCTCCGGAGATGTTTGACATTAATGTTGGTGAAGAAAGGGCACTGATGACGACGAGGACTAACTCGGACATAGTAGTGCCTCCGGTTGCTGGTGGTTCTTCGAGTAATCAGGGACTTGCAAGTGCTGCTTTGTATTTACCAATAGCTGAACATGAACTTTTTGGGGGAGGTGATATTTGCAATGGAAGTATGAGTTCTGATAGCAAGTTGGTTGCTTCGCAACAAGACAGTTGTGAAGGATTAGGGGATGCTTTAACACATGCTACATTGTTACCAGTAGATAGACAACAATCGGTTGGAGGGGGTGCGTTTTGCAACGGAAGTGTGGATTCTGCTATTAAGTCGACTGATACGCAAGATGACAGTTCCAATGGTCTAGGAGGTGCTTTAAAATATACTACATTGTTACCAATAGCTAAAGAACAATCGGTTGGAGGGGGTGTGTTTTGCAGTGGAAGTGGGGATTCTGCTAGCAAGTCGACTGTTACACAAGAAGACAGTGCCAGAGTCAAAGATTGTGACCTGCGGGAATCAGGATCAGAGGATTCGGAAAGTCTAGGGGCTTCGTTAACAGATTCATTCACAGCCGAGGAAATGAAAGATTATCTGCGTAGTTTTACTCAATTAAGCAATGTGGTATGCATACTTGTCTGTTATGTTTTACGGGTAGATACTATTATATCTCTGCATTATCTTTGACTGTAGCATTTACTAATTTGTTTCTCTTTAAAATTTTGTTTATTTTCATTGCGTAGGGTGTTGGAATGACAAGACCAGAGAGAGTTGCTGATGATACTTGCCAGTTATGTTTGGAAAAAAAGCTCTCCTTTGCTGCTCCACCTATGGACTGTGCACGTTGTGGAGCTCTACTCAAAAGCAATTCGAGTTTTTATGTGACGGCAGAAGGAATGGGCACGAGGTACTACTTCTGTACCCCATGCAAGAACTCGCGTGGTCGTACCATATCAGTTAAGGAGCAATCTTTCTTCAAGGACCAGCTTGTTAGGTGCCTTAGTGTTGAAGGACCTGATGAACCGGTGAGAGAGTACTTTCCTTGGTCGATTCCTATTATTATTCTGCTTACTCTATATTCGAGTACTGTATTTACCCATCCATTTATTTCCCTCTGCAGTGGGTACAGTGTGACGAGTGCTTTGGCTGGCAACACATAACTTGTGCTCTTTATAACCAGAAACTAGATTTGGAGGAGAAAATGAAATACACTTGTCCATTTTGCCGTTTGACCGAGCTGGAAGCAGGAGAACATGCAACTTTAGTTACTCCTTTTGGGGCAGGAGATCTTCCTAGGACCATCCTTAGTGATGACATTGAACAAAGGCTCTTAAAAAACCTTGCACGGGAGAGGATGCAGAGAGCTGAGTCATTGGGAAAGTCTCCTCTAGAGGTAATCACTGCGCCTTATTTGTCACTGATTCAGATTAACAATTGTGTGATTGGTTCTGCCATTAACTTGCATCATAAAAAATTGTTTGGTTTTCTCAAACTTCATGCATAGCTTCCCGACTTCCGAATGGTTGTAGTAGAATGTTGTTATGATGATCTAGCGCTCGCTGATCGCATACTAGATAATGACTCGGCTGGAATACCAGTAAAAGAAGAGTATTAGTAACTAGACATTAACTTGTAAGTTGTAACTTAAGTTCTGCAAAGTTAATCAAGAACCACACTGGTTAAGAAGACTGACTGACTTATTTTGTAAGGAACTTTAGTATTCCGTCTTCACCTATTATAACCTACGGTGAACGGTCCCTGCAGTTGAAGTTAAGTGCTAGAACTTACGCATATATTTCGTTTAATATGCTTCAATAGCTTGTTTCAAACTTTCATTTTGTAATTTAACCCTGTCTAAGCTGTGCATATGTTATGCTGACATTCTATTTTAACAGGTACCTGGTGCTGAAGACCTTGTGGTTAGAGTGGTTCTAGCTGTTGATAAGCAGATAAAAGTGAAGCAGCCGTTTCTTGACATTCTCCAGGGCAAAACTTATCCACAAGAGTTCCCATATAAATCCAAGGTACCAGAGTTATTTTCTATACGCATGTTTCTCTTTATATTGTCAGTGGAGATGTTCCAAGATAATATTATTGACCATAAACGATGCGGATTTCGTACTGTGATTTGTGCACGTATTAGGCCGCTAAACTAAAACCCTGTAGTACCTGCAGACTAACATTGACTATTCTTTTAGGTGATCCTGCTATTTCAAAAAATTGATGGAGTAGAAGTTTGTCTGTTTGCTATGTACGTACAAGAGTTTGGATCAGAATGTGAACAGCCAAACAAGCGGTCTGTATACATCTCATATCTCGATTCTGTGAGGTACTTTACTCCTGATGTTAAAACTGTGACTGGATTGCCTCTTCGTACCTTTGTTTATCATGAGGTACTCATTGGATATCTGGATTATTGCAAGAGGCGTGGTTTCAGTACCGGTTACATCTGGGCATGCCCGCCTTTAAAAGGGGATGACTATATTCTCTACTGTCATCCAAAGATACAGAAAACACCGAAAACTCAGCAGCTGCGTAAATGGTACAAGACAATGCTTAAGAAGGCTTTAAACGAGAATGTTGTCACAGAATGGACTAATTTCCATGATCGCTTCTTTGTTCCGAAAGACAACGAGAACAGCAAGATAACAGTGGCCCGTCTACCTTATTTTGATGGAAGTTATTGGACTGGTGCAGTTGAGGATTTAATGCTGAAAATGGAGAAGGAGAAGGCTTGTGCGGCAGGAGTCGCTCAGAAGAAGACCAAAAAACTGATATCAAAACGAACTTTAAAAGCAATGGGTCATGATGGTCTATCAGCTGATTCTTTGAAAGATGCTGAAGTCATGCAAAAGCTAGGGGAAAAGATCCATTCTATGAAGGAAGACTTCATTGTTGTTCATTTCCAGCATATCTGTAAAAACTGCCATGAAGCGATATTATCAGGAAGTTGCTGGTCCTGTATGAAATGCAGCAATTATCATCTATGCACCAGATGTCTTGATGCCAAGCAAAGTCCTGATGGATTGAGAACACATACTACCATCCATGGTGAAGACCACTTGCTCAGTCAGATTCCAGTGAATGATGTGGCTGTTGATACTAAAGACAAAGATGTCATTTTAGAGAGTGACATCTTTGAGAACAGACACACCTTCCTGAACTTCTGTCAGACAAACAATTACCAATTCGACACAATTATCCATGCCAAGCATTCAACCATGATGATCCTCCATCAGTTGCATAATAAAACGCTGTTAAGCTTGAGAGTTTGCAGCATTTGTCATCAAGATTTCCCGGTTGGATGGCACTGTGAGAACTGTTCCCAATTCTATACCTGCAATGTGTGCTTCCAGAAAGAGGGTGATGGCTGTCATTTTCACAAGTTATCTGAGCTATTAGTCAGACCGCGTTGCAGAATAAAGAGCAAAAAAGTGCGGCAGGAAAGAGAACATACTGAAACTGAGGTGAAAAGTATCGTGGAACTTCTGGCACATGTTATTCAATGTCCTTCAACAGAAGAGAAGCCTTGCCCAAATCCAAAATGCCATCTTATGAAAAAAATGTTCTACCACATTCTTGGCGATTGTACAGCATCGCCTCATTGTGCAACATGCAATGCAGCATGGAACGTGTTGAATCTGCATGCGCGATCCTGCCAAGATTCTAACTGCACAACTCCTCACTGCTGGTTAGTCAAATATTCCATTTAATTCCAAAAATCCTTTTCGCCTCCTGTTAGTTCATACTAGCTTTATTGTTTATATATCCCCCATTTAATGGAGCTCTAGTTTCATTGCCAAAAGCTTTCTTGCTTTAATGTTGTTCTAACAGTCGATTTCGGTCTAAATTATGCAGGGAAATTAAAAAACTGCTTGCAGCAGCGGGTGGACATCAGCCGCGAGCTGACACTATAGTGTACTTGGATTAAATTGTCAATGGTGGAGAAAATTGTACAGGAAGCTTGACTTTGATTCCATGGCAAGATATATATACTAACATGATCCCACGTAACCTGCTCGCAACAAAAACATTAGGCTCAAGCTTTAACCTTTTTGTTCAGGCTAAATAGTTAATATTGTGTTATGTCCTGAAACATGATAGTTCATTCTTTGATGTATATAAATTCAGTTTTGATATGTGATGTTGTATAGAAACAGTTGAGCAAATTTAGTTAGAGAATTCCTCTAAAGTGAAGTTGTGATAGTCTGGACTCTTGGGTGGACTCTTGGGTGGACTCTTGGGTGTTTGTTTCTTGAAAATTAATTGGGAAGTATTAGACTTTTAGGCCGGTTTGTTTAGGATAAACCGACTTATATTTAACTATAAAATGGAATGATTAAAGTCAAGCTCGGTCCCAAAAACTAAACTAGAGAAATACTGTAGGTAGTTGATTATTATTGTTAGAGGTAAATACTCCTAATGAAAACTATTCATGGTCACGTCCTCATTATTTGACTTGGATCTTTATGACAATTTAGATGGGGTCCTATTTCCCTTTCCTGACATATGTTGAGGTGGAGACCCTGAAATTGACAGGATAAATGCTCGTTTGATGAAGAATTACAATTCAACTACATTTGAGATAAGTTTAACCTATATTCAACATGTATTTTAAATAGAATATTTAAATATCTTTTCATAATTCAATTACAATTCAATTCTCATTAAATTCAATTACAATACAATTTTCACTTAATTTTCAACCTACAATACACTTTATAATTACAATTCTATATCGAATTCAACTACAATTTTATACCAAACAACGACCGCCACTGATTAACTTCTGAAGCAGTAGAGAACCTAAATGGTAACCAACAAATGTATGAACGCTCCTATAAAAAAGTCACCAAAATCATTTTGTAATGAAACACTACACGTTGCAATGTAAAATACTCGGAACAAGAACCAGTTTGGTCTTTTGCTGACAAATGACGTTGCAATGTAAAATACTCAGAACAAGAACCAGTTTGGTCTTTTGCTGACAAATGTTAATTAGGCTATTACAAAGCAAATCTCAAATACAACAAAAACCATAAAGAAGAAGAGAAGAAACTGAAAGAAACTAGGTCTCTGACTCTCTCTAGTGCCAAAAGGTGCACTGGTCAAGAATTACTAGGTTACTACTTCTCTAACTAGATTCTGTAGAAACTAACAGCCTGGATTCGACTTCTGTTTACTACTAATATTTGCACAACCAATCAATACACAATGCCAACCAAGTAGAGAACAAACAGACTGCTTGACTATTACAGAAACAAAAGATAAAACTCAATCCTTCACATTATTCCGAATTGTTACAGTTGAGGGGCAAAGACATTATGTCGTTAGGAACGTCCACAGTTTCTTTCCCACGGAAACTTGACCAGGATGATCAACCTCATCATCATCCCCATCATCCCCGTCGTCATCTTCATCACGGCTCTCCGTCTTATAACCTTCGCCGTCTACACCTGTTCCAGTTACCTCATCATCACTCAAAGCCACCGAAGCATTTACTGTGTACACCTGCTCGCTGTATGTTTCGCCTACATACTGGACCTGTCCATGCAGCAGAATAAAAGATTAGCTATTTGCGCCACAAATAGGGGAAAAGCACTTCAAGTCCTAACTTATCGTTCGATTTTTACCACACAATCTTTTCTAACAAGGGATGTCTATGCTCCTGTGAGGTTATTTTACTTTTAACCATCACATTTGCACCACCCATTTTCAAAAAAGATGATGGTCAGTCATGAGGTGTAACAACACCCTTTCTCCAAAAGATGATGGTCAGAGTTGAGGTGTAGCGTAAATGGTCATACAATAATAAAATCAATCTCAAAAGAAAGATAAACCAAATACCCTCGCAGGACTGCTGTCTGCCGAAAATGCACTAGCAGCTTCCATACTTCTTACAGCGTCATCTCTGCCAAGTTCAGCTCGAGTTCCATATCCTCGTATTTCTTCCCTTGAAGCCTCACCATCTTCAACATTCTGAGAAGGATTCGCCTCAATGACTGGATCTTGGTCAGTTTCCTTGACTTTGACATTCGTCCCTTTGAGAATGGATGCATTTGTTGCAATGGATCTGATAATGGATGTCAAAATTAATGGTTGTAAAATATGACAACTAGAATTACAATAAAAATCTCGACAGCACTCACAGGAGAACGAATATACATAGGAAAACAAACAGCTTATAATTAATTTCAATAAATACAAAACTTCAAATATAACCATCACTTCATAGTTCATAATACGGTACTTATTTTATCTGCTACAAAAGATGATTCTAAATGTGTGATGGGCATAAATTAGAAGCAGGATTGGGGTTAAAGCTTTAGCAGCATGTTACTTCTAGCGTCAGTTTCATTGTTCAAGACGTTATGCTACTCGGACTCACCCACTCACATTGCTCAGTTTATTTCAAAGATCACAATCATATAAGCATTTATATATTGAAAACTTTACCTTTATAATATATTTTCAAGCAAGTTCAATTATTAAACAATAATACTTCAATAGTTCAACTTCTATGAAAGTTACTACTCCATTCTACAACTTGGCCTTCCTACATATTAGCTTATTTTCTACAAGTTACCATTCCTCCATATTAAGCATTAGATGAAACACTTCACTGTTCTCCACACACATTAAAATAATTCAAGGATGACTCACTTTTTGGGTGTCCGCAGATTGTATCGTTTCTGAACAATGTTTTGATCAGCTGTGGAGGTAACTCTTTGACGCCTCTTCGGGCGATCACTATCCTTGACACTATCAGACCAACCTTCACTTTGGTTTTCACTGGCCGTTGCCTGTGATGTATTAATGCGGTTCCGTTTTCTTCTGTTAGTTGGTGTTCCCAGCACGGACCCGTCCCTGCTTTCCTCATTCGTATAAGCTGAATTCTCGGCATTACCATTGGTGTATTGATTACCATAGTCTTCTGGTGACTCGCCAAGAAATGTCTTAGCATCATCAATCACATCCTTCATTGTTCGTGTTCTAACTGTACGCCTACTACCCACTCCCTTCTGAGGAACATTACGGCGTGACCGCTTTGAGTTCTGAGAATCCTCAGGAATTTCCAGTGCAGCTGGGGCTTGACCGTCAAACGAGTCATATGCCACTTGTAAGGATGGTTCAGGATCATTCTGAGGGCTTAATACGGCTTTGGATGATTCTGCAATGACTTGCTCTGCAGGTGCCTCTATTTGCTCAACAGCAGAATCAAGCTCAAGTTTCTTTCCAGGCGAGAGTTTAAGAATCTTGGTTGTACATTTTCGGAGCCAAGAAATGGTTCCGCCAGAAGATCCAATATTGAAAACAGGGGATGATTCATCATGAGATTTCTTTGAAGCGCCCTTATCTGCCTGCATCATATAATCCTCAGCTGTTCTTGGCAGTGGAGGGGCCTCGAACTTATCCAGTGCTGATAAAGGATGAAGATCAGACAACATGAATTCCCGAATTTTATCTCCACATAAGTTACAGCTCTTTTGATTCTCTGCAAATGCAATAAAGCGGTCCCTTTCCTTGATGAACTCTTCTCTTTGATCCTTCAACTTCTGACTCAGGCTGACCAGCTCTTCGATATCTTTCTTCATCTCAGATTGCTGGGCCTCAATGTGCTTCTTATTCTCCAACATTTCCATTCTATCTTTTTCAATACCACGCCTTTCCACCTTCATGTCCTCCATTTCTCTCCTAGCAACTTCCCTCAAATAATTGATGTTGCTGAGCTCCCTTTCCCTCTCTTCCTCGAATGATTTCTCTCTTTCTCGAAGTCCACTTTCCAACTCTTCTTGCCTTTTCCGCACTTCAGTCTCAAGTTCTTGTTTGCGCAGCTCAAAGTCATGATGCAGCTGAATTTTCTGATTCTGGTAATTTTCAGTCATTACAGACTTCTCATGCTCCATGCTGGCAGCAAAAGACTCTTTCTCCAACTTCAGAGCCTCCAACTCCCGTCGTACATATTCTTCTGTATCCACCTTCGCTTTCTGTAGTTTTTCGTTCTCACCTTGTGCATATGTTTCTATGTATTGTTTTTGTTCCAAAACCTCATCTTGTTCCATTTTTGTCTGAGCCCTTTTATCATCAAGAGCTTCCCATTCTTTCTCAAATTTCTCCTTCTCTTGCTTTAATTCGTCCATTTCTTTCATAAGCTGTTCGCTCTGAGACCTGTATTTGTCTATCTCCTTTTTCAACTCTGATTGAAGCCGCTCGAGTTCTAGCCTTTCCTCTTCAGTTACTTTAAGCTGTTCCCTCTCTTCGTTTAATCTCAATTGTTGTTTTTCAGTGTCGGCTTTAATATTATCGAGCTCAGCCTTCAGACCAATTAGTTCCTCCGTATCAGCAAGCATCTGCTTTTTATCATTCTCCAAGCTTTTCTTCTCAACATTCAGAGACTTCTCTCTTTCCTTCAGCGCCTTCGATTTTGCATCCAAACCCATTTCCTTTTCTCTTACTCCATCCGATTTCTTGTTGATTGCCTGCTCTCGTTTATTCACTTTCTCCTCCCTGTGAGTAATTTCAGCTTCTCTCTTCTCCACTTCAACTTCCTTGTCTTTCAACAGTTCAACATGCAGCTTTCTCTTCTGATCCATCTCTGCCTCAAACTCCCGTGTCTTAACAGCCAACAAACTCTCATGCTCCTCCAAGAGTTTCTGAATCTCCAACTGCAGATAATTCAAATGACATGATTAAAACCAGGTATTGCTTCAACAGTATAACCAAATTGAAACATTCAGTGAAACAATTAATATAAAAAGGCTGGAGTTAAATAATGGATATTTCCTTGGCCCAATCAAAAAGCATATACTGATTGAACTTGAAATATAATAAGTGAATTCAAAACTTACTTTTTCTCTGGTACTCAAATTATCTTCGAACTCCAGCAGTTGTCTCTCTTTTGCCTCTAAGACCTTCCTCAAATCAACCGCTTCCTGCATCAAAACAAGTTGATAAATAAAGAATGGAAAACACTAGCATGGTTTACAGGATGCAAACCAAAATAGATACTTGCCTTCTCCTTAAGGGCTACATTTGCTAGTCTTGTCCTAATATCATCTTCTTTGTTGGTCAAAGCTAAACTATCCATCTCAATTTTCTTTTGTAGTTCTTCAAGCTCAATATGTTTTTCCTTAAACAACTTATCATTCTCATTAGCCCTTTCCTCTCTTTGGTTCAGCAATCTTCGGCTATCAGCCAGCCTCTCCTCCGCTTCCTGCAACTTCCGTTCCCGTTCACGCAAGTCTTCCTTCTGTTCGGATATGGCAGTATCCTGTCTCTTACGCCTGGAAAAATAAGCAATTTAGGCATAGTACACGGCAAAAATAAGTACGAGAGAATACGGAAATTAAAATGCAAAAAAAAAAAAAAGGAAAAGCAGCAGTAACAGAGCTGAAATCCTAGAGCTTACTCTGCAGTGAAGAAGGACCGTTCTCTCCGAAGAGCATTCTCTTGAGCCTCTAACTCATGCCATTTTCTTTCAATTTCTGAACTTTTTCTGCTGACCTCAGCAAGTTTTGCATCAGCTGCATGAAACTTAGATTCAATCTCCAATGATTTCTCTTCAACACTTGTCACCAATACATTTGCCTCAGCTAGTTTTGAATCGGCATTGAACTTAATTTCAGCATGTTCTGCCCGCATTTCACGTAAAGCCTTCTCCAGCTGCATCAACCAAAAAAAATCATGACTATGAGATCATTTCTGAAGACACTTTCAGACACTACATAGAACTCTAGATATTAAACGGACACTGTCTAAGTCTCTACTGCAAAACAAGTCTCGGGTTTTTTTTCCAAATTAGTTACAAATATGACGTCAATACAGTGAAATAGAAGTCAGAGGAATGATGGATCATCACAAAAGCTCAGAAACTTACATCAACCACACACTGTCTTTCAATCCCCAATGCCTTCTTTAAATTCTCTTCACGCTTCTCCAATTCAGATATTGCAGTTAAATGAGCAGCTTCTTCTCTTTTCAGTGTGTCAGCCGTGTTGGCTAAAGCTTGATTGAGTTCTTCATACTTTGAAGTCCATTCCTTTTTCTCTATCAAAAGAAGGCCCATATTGTATTGATACTCAAAGAGCTGCACAATAGCCAGCAATTAGCAATTACCACAACCACTACAATACAAGCTTCCGTTCAACAGGCTCAAGTTCTGGACAACTAATTGCAAACCCATGATACTATCTTATGGTAACTAAACAAATGATATTGCGAAATATATCATGAATGCAAGTTAGAACAAGAAAGAACTCCCCAACAAAGAGCAAAAGCATACAGAAAATGCTAGCAAAATAGACATTCAGTCACAGCACTGGTAAATTACTTCAAGATTGTCAATAACATAAAAAAGTTGGGAGTCCATATTGAAAGAGAGACACACAAAAGATTAAAAGTACGCCTCAGAATATCACCATTTCGCAAAATGACATATCAATCCTAAAAAAATGCTAATACCCTCTTAACCAACTAGTTACATACTTACAAGTTACAACTATCCCACAAAATCAAATAAACGCTAAACAGAAGATTGACTTCATTCATCTCAAGAGATAGTAGTAACATTTAACTACGAAAAGAAATTTCCGGCAAAGGTATCACCTTTTTAGTCAAATCTGGAACTAATCTACTAGTTCCAATAAAGGTACTCCATAACCAACTACTAAAAAACACCCTAAAAATCCATAACTGTCGAAAGAAGTACAAACTGAGACAAGCAACAAGATCTAATCACTAATTAACAACAATTCTCACTTCAAGATGCAGGGTAAAAACAATAGCAAAACCGAAAATAAGCTAACCTCATTCTCAATGTTGGATACCCTCTGAATGAGCGAATCTTGGTCCATAGGCCCATCTCTGTCTACAATTGCCAAGGCCTTCCCTCTGGAAAACGAGTCACCTCCATTTCTAGGGCTTTTGGAGCTAGGGTTCGAAACAGACCCGTTCTTCTGACCACGCTCACTCCGTGGAGTCAGAGCCCACAATTTCTGCGGCGAGAACATTTACAGCAATCTTCCAGATAGCAGACCAAACTTCACAAATTCAAGGTAAGGTAAAACAAACCCAATACGAGTTTGAGTTGCAAAATATCGAAATTGGAATGAAAACACTAAATTACGGGACCGGACGTAAACTGAGTTCCTAAATTCCGGCGAATAATATGGGGTGAAATCCGGCAACTACTAGCTTTCTCTCTCTAGCTTTCTCTCTCTAGCTTTTTATGCTTTATCAGAGCCAGCCTTTGGTTGTATTGCGGGGATCACTCACAGTCACAGGCATTGTTGCTTTTTTAATTTAACTTGTGGTTTTTTTATTGTTTTTAAATAAGTGCTTTTCAGGAATGACGATTTTGGTCATGTGTGTGTTGAGTTTGTAGCCGTTGAGCAGGGGTGGTTTCGGTAGTTTCAGGCCGCCTTTATGAGAAGAACGTGGGGTTATAATAACGGTTGGACGAAATTGCCCTTGAGTTGGATAGAGCTTCAATTCCAGTCTGGATTTGATGGACCAACATGGCGTGTACGTTGTACTAGTGCATATGTGTACTTGTATTATTTTTTATTATCAATTATTCTTCTCTTCTATTCTCTTCTCTTAAAAATGTGATGCAATCATAATTTTGAAGATAAAATGTTAATTGCTGGCTTAGCTGGGTATTAATAGACAATGTGGTTGTCCTCATCCATGTTAAAATAAATGTTATATTATGACTTATATTCTTGGTTAGTTTGAGCACGCGACAATAAACCCATATCCTTCGAGATGAGAAAATTGAATGGTGTACTATATCCTGCCTACTACCCTTAGGTATGACGGGCAAGATCTGTCTAAAATCTCCACCGAAAGGCTTTGTAATGATTTACCATGTGCATCCCTCATGACGTCCGGAGACTACGATCAAGAGACTCAAAGCAGTATTTGTTAGTCATTGGAGCCTCATCCCAAATGATCAACTTAGTTTCCTTCAACAATCCGGTCAGAGTAGTACCTGGTGTAATCCTACTACATGTTGAAGTCTCATCAACATTCAGTGGAATGCTGAATCTAGAATGAGTTGTCTGACCACCGAGAAGAAGCAAAGCATCTATACCACTCGAAGTAACTGGAAGGACTATATTACACCTGCTTCGCAATACAGAGCATAGTGTATTCTATATAAATGTCTTGCTAGTGCCACCATAACCGTAGAGAAAGAACACAACGCTTCACCGAAATCTACAACATCCATAATAGTATGGTACACATTCTTTTGCTCATCAGTCAGACACGGATACAGACGATTATGTTGTGCAAATATCATACGAAGTCTCCTCATAGATCAAGTTATTCATACCATTATCCGCCACTGCATTGTCCGGAACAGGCATGCCTTCAACATGGCTCAAACTCGATCCATTCCTCTTAAGAAAATCTTCAACCTCAACAAGAGCAAAATTCTTCAACTGCGCATCAGTAAGTTATAGACCTGAAAATATAAATTGAAGAAAAAATGTTTATTAAACACACAAAAAAACACCACACATATTGTAAATATGAATTTAAACGATACACCATAACTAGTAATCTTATCGGGGTTATTCAATTTCCTCCTAACATGGTATTGTATGCCATCGGTTAGAAATTCCCACATACTTTCCCAAACGTGGAACAACTTTGACATGCCCTCAGAATGAATAAGCATGGAGAACATATGTCTCAATAGAAACGACCCGATCCCGAAAAGTTGGCTTCCTTAATTGCATGGATATATTGTTGGATATCATCAAGAAGACCTAAAGCATAGCAACTGTCACGGTAAGGAGAATGAACAACCCCACGAACAGTTCAGAGATCCTCGAAGCAAGTGGCGCCTCTAATGTGATTCAACATTATCCTCATATAATAGAGAGGACCGGTCTTAATTGGGACGTGGTAGATTATTCCAATCTTGTTATTGAACACCTTCCTATCTTTCCAAACTTTTGATTTGGGCTCCCACACGTAGTACCTAGGGAACTAAGCATAAAGGTATTTTCGTGCCTCTGGATGTTTTTTGTTGAACTCCATCCACATAAGAAATTTCTTCTCGGACACAGTGTGCTTCTCCAATAAGTCGGTGATTAAATCTACATCCTTAAATGTCACTGACTGTTCACCCTCCAAGTGAAAGGGCAAACGCTCAATAGGTGGATCTCTAAAATGAATATTAAATGCCATTATACGCCATATGGACTCACAAGCGGTAACATATCAACAGTCGATGTAGTCCTTCACCTCATTTTCAACTATAATATTGGCACATGTCCTATCAACCCTTTTGTTCACGTACTTAAACATATATTTGATTGAATTGCTTTTGTTGCACCACTCAACATTTATATGTGCTTGGTACTTCATAAGAAGAAATGGATTGTATGGTACGATATCATGTCAAATTTAACAAATAAATGAATACTATGATGTAGATAAAATCCTTCTTAAAATAAATAAATGTCGCTATAATAATGTTATACGACTAAAAAATGGTATAATATTCATACCCATTATCGATATGTATCCCCACTTTCTCAATAGTGGCACTGGTGTCACACATGTTATAAACTGGATATCCATCTCCATCAAATATGATTATTTCATTGAAAAACTTGGAAAACTTCTTTGGAGGAATTCCTTCAATTACGCATGCACGGTGTGGTTCTACACAGATTTTGAAAATGTTACATAGAATTTGACTTAATCTAGTATAGGTCTTCTTTGAATATTTCATCCTCTTTTATTATATATATAGATTGGTGTGGAATATATAAGGTGTGTCGATTAAAACATTGCATTTTAGGAGGGTATTTCCGTAAAAGAATATGGCGGGTGGTAATTAGGTGCCACGGTGCGTGTGTGTGAGCTGTATTTGGTTGAAGTTTGCTTTGGGAATGAGGCGGCGACTGGCAATTGGCATATATTGACTGACTAGTGACTATGACTAACCTCAATTCTCTACAATAAAGCATTACTAGTCTATTATCTAGTTAAGTTTAATTAGCGTAGAATAGTTAAGTTTAACTAGCGCTTTTCTACGTTCAGTCAGGTCGTAGTCCAGTTTGACAACAGACATCAAATAAAAATATTAACATATTAAATTTATTATATTTTAAAATACTAAAATAGAAAATAAATAATTTTTTAAAAAATATTAGTTTATTTTAAAAAATATTTTAGAACGTAAATTTAAATATTTTAATTAATATTTATATTTTTTTAATTTAAATATTCATAAGGTGAAAGGGTGATCGCTTTACCGCCTTGACGACGCCTAATCGTCATTCCGCCTTATAAATATTTAAATTAAAAAAATACAACTATTAATAAAAAAAATTAAATTTATCATTTAAAATAATTTTAGGATTAAAATAATACTTTTTAAGAATTATTAATTTTTTAATTTAATATTTTTAAATTTAACAGAATAAATATATTAATATTTTTATTTATTATCTGTTGTCAGGTTGGAGAAATCCTGCATGATTGTAAAAAACCCAATTAATTAGATTAAGACAAAACGTTTGTTAAATGCATTCCGTTATTTTTCTTCCTTTGTTTCTAGTTGTTGATATTCTCTGTGTGCTTTGCTTTCTACCTAAGGATATTTTCTTTGTTTTTGTCTCTGATTCCAAGGAAATATTATCTTCCTACCTACTAAGAAAATCACAGTGACATTGATCAAAACAACGATTGGAACCCAACAAACTGACACGCATTAGATGGCGACAATCACTATCACAAGACGAAAGACGAATTAAATAGGTAGATTATGGTCTCAACTCAATATATATAGAATCATTGGAATGTATGATGTAAGAATTAACACGCTTCAACATATACATAACTTAATTACTTCAACTTTATCAATATGCAATATTATAAAAATGAAGTACCTTACGGATATAATATAAACAAAATTAAACTTTAACTATTAGGTTTAGTGGGTTAAGCATGTAAATTTTTAACTATGAAATGTTAATTTATAATCAAAATGAAATATATTTACGAATAAAATATAAGCAGAGACACGATTCAGCGATAACATTCCAACCGTTTCTAACTTAGTTCTAGTCAGGAAGAAGAAATGTGACGGTGCAACGTTGCTTGCCTGATTATTTGAGCAAAACTTGTCCAATACTGTAATCCAATTTCAATAGTTAAAGTTAACATATCCTATTGTGCACAAGCTACATGTCCTTGTTTTACTTCACAACTAAGAAAAGCATATAGTATAGTAATATAGTCTATGTATTGAATCATTTTTTATTCTTACGACAAGATGTACTCAGCAAATTTATATACTCGGTCTAGATGTAGGGAACCTAAATTATAAGACACTAATTGATATGTTAATAGATTAATTGACAACTTATTATTGAATAATCCTCGCAAATTTTTTCAATAACTGTATATATTATATATTGTGCATTGCAGCATTTTATGCCTAATACAACATTTAAAGCACTACTGGTAGTGCGCAATTATCCGATAGAGAAGAGTAAACTCAACAATTTTCTTAATAAAAAAATGAGTGTTTAATAAAAATGATTTTTGATATCTTAATTTATTAAAATTTTCTTATTTATTGTCTACTCGTTATTGTACATGGAATTAACTATCAATTGAATAACTCTATTATTAGTATAATATAATGTCCGTACACAAAGATTTATCCCCTTTATGAATTTGGAATAGACTTTGGGACCTTAAATTCCCCCACGTATTCGTGTGTTCATTTGGATGATTATGTGGGATGCCCTTCCAACCGCTTCTTTTTTGGTACATTCTCACCTCCCAATTTCCCCTCTTTGCACACTTTGCGGAGCTGAAGATGAGACCTTTGATCATCTGTTGTTGCATTGCTCAATGTTTAATTGGCTAAGACATACTTTCTTTCCTTCTGCCCCTCCTTTAATCTTATTCCCCCAAATTTTTACCTCGTGGAACCATTTGCCTCATCTTTTAATTACTGTTTCAATTATGGGGTGGCTCTTTTAGAAAGCTCGGAATGACTTTATGTTCCGAGGCACTCAAATTAATCAAATTGCCATCTATCGTGCTTTCTACAAAACCCGGAGAGATATAAGTATCAATTTCCTCATCAAGAAATCCATTGAAGGATTGTCACTTTATGTCGTGGGAAGCCACAATAAAAATTGCAATTTTGTATGAATATTGATGGATCTGCACTTGACAGCCCAGGGCAGGCGAGAATTTGAGGAATTTTAAGGCATCATGATGGATCATTTCTTAGAGCTTTCACTACATATATTGATTTTACGGATAATAATTTTGCTGAACTCTATGCTTTTAAATATGATCTTCTTCTCGCCTTTCAATTAAATATTTTGTCTCTTGAGATTTAAACTGACTCTTGTTACGTTCTTAAATGTTTTAATAGTGAAGCGACCATACCATTGAGGCATCAAATTCTGGTGGAGGAAATCCGCCGGCTGCTTAGGAGACTACAGTTGCACTTTGTGTTCCGTGAATCCAATCGAAGTGTAGACATTTTAGTTAAAAATCGGCAGCGGTTACGGTAGTATAGTAGATGGAACTAAGTTTGGTAGTACTAGTACTAATGGAACTCGTAGTTATGATCTGAAAGTCTGGGATGTATATCCAAACTAGTTTTATGGTATGACTTAATTCAAAAAAAAAATATCGATGACTAGTACTATATTAGAATTTGTTAAATCGATATGTCCGATATATCACTTAACTAGTTTTATGGTATGACTTAATTTCAAAAAAAAAAAACTCTATTATTAGTATATTTGTATCTATCCATAGTTTTAGGAGAAATGTTAGATTATATGATAATTGTAAAAATGAGCATATCGACTGATTTCCTAAATTAGTAAATTTTAATAGTATTAGACTATTAGTAGAGATGATGACTCTCAAAGTCTCAATCACTAATCAAATCGGGACAAGATGAGCAAACTGTAAAATCAGGTTTATTTGAGGTGCGAAGTTTCACCAACTAAAATTTCAAACCCTGAAGGGAAATATTCCAAGAGTCCTCTTATCTTTTTTTACAGTAAGAACAGGAAAAAGAAAGTCAACATTTCTGAGCTCAAATCTTCTTCACTAAACCAGTAAATCTAACAAGTTCTTGAAAATTGATGGCGGTTCCGGTGGTGCGATTTCCGATCATTGCGGCGGTGAGACTGATCGGAATTGCAATAGTCGTTTTGCTATTGGTATGGACATATCACTATAGAGGCGGAATGTCTCTCGCCTCCGATCAGAAAGCTCGCCTCTTTAATGTAATTGAAATAACCCTTTTTTTCTGTCACTTTGGTTTATTACTATAGCTCTCATTTATTTTTGTTTGTATCATATTGATGCAGTATTTGTCTTATTGATCGTTATCATACATTTCTGCCAAATCTTTTGTTTGTTACTTTCGTCAGCTAACTGAATTAAGACATTTTATAGTTTCAAGAATCATCTAGTGTATACAATGTCAATATGTGTATGTTGTTCTGAGAAATGTCGAAAGTTTTGATTTCTAATACCTGGGAACTTATCCTTGGTCCATATTTGTATCTAAATCGATTAATGGATGGGTTCTATTTGATTACTTACACAGGCTCATCCTGTATTGATGCTGATTGGGCTGGTGCTTATGAATGGCGAAGGTACGAATAATATGCAGGCATATTCTGTATTAAACCAGTTTAATGTATTGTTGGTTTGTTTTATAGTTTGGATCTTAATTTGTGTAGACAAAGTTGTAATGTCTTCAATTTCAGCTTATAAGTCGCAAGTAGTAACTACTAAGAGATCTTTTTTCCTGTACTAGACAGACATCTTCTTTAGGTGGTCTGTTCCTGAGTTGAGCTAAAAAAAGTGACAGAGTGAAGGTTCTGAAATTCTTGATGAATGCAGTTATTGCATAGTAAGAAGGCCCTAGTATTAATTTTGGTCTCAGGATGGTTGCTTTCTTAGTTGGAGTTTTAATGTGGATAAGTTGAACCTGGGCTTCATGTTCTTTATGAATGTAGGAACTGCCTTACTGAGATCTGGTACATGACCATGCCTACAGCAGGCTTGTAGGATGCTATTAGTCGATTGCCACTGGTTAAGCACACATTAGTTCCTAAATCGTAGTTTGACCCATCACCAGTATTGCTAGTTACTACCTCATCCTGTTGTTTGTTGCTTTAATTTTTTCAATTTGATGGAATATTTCTATGCAGCCATGTTAGCGTACAAGACTGTAACCGGAACAAAAAACTCCAAAAAGTTGGTTCACCTTTCCCTGCAGGTCCTTGCTTTCATTTTGAGCGCCATTGGACTTTGGGCTGTCTGGAAATTTCACAAAGAGAAAGGTGCTGATGACTTTTACAGTCTCCACTCATGGCTAGGCCTCGCCACCCTCTTCTTGTTTGCAACTCAGGTGCTTGGCTTCACTTAGATTATGCCTTTCCTTTATAAAATCCTCATTTGCAGAGAGATCTTGGCTAATTTTCTGTTTGTCATTGAGATTCTCTTTCATATATTCTGTAGTGGGCTGCTGGATTTGTAACATTCTGGTATCCTGGTGGATCTAGAAGCAGACGAGCTAATCTCATGCCATGGCACGTGTACTTTGGCATCTATATTTATGTTCTAGCCGTTGCTACATGTGCCACAGGCTTCCTAGAGAAGGCGACATTCCTTCAAGCACATAAAATAATTACCCGGTTTTCAACTGAGGCAATGCTGGTGAATTCTTTGGGTATTCTGGTGGTAGTTTTGGCTGGTTTTGTAGTTCTTGGGGTTGTTTCCCCCATATACGGAAAAGGTGATGTCCTTCTTGGATCTATTGAATAGATTCCAAAGTCATATACTTGACTCCTAGGTTTTGCGCGGAGTATAACAATTATGGGTTAAAAGAGTTACATGACTTATAGAGCATACCAGCAGGAAAGAATGATAGTCTAGCTGTGTCATCAACTTAGTTAACTTGGTTGTTAATTTGTTACAACTGATAGTTACTTTGTTTACATATATGCTACTTGATCAAGCCTGGGAGGGCATTGTTCTTCGTTTAGTGGTATACAAGCACTCTACCGCTCTACGCTTTACACATTATCTACAAGTGCATACATTTAAGAATTGGGCATTCTTGTTATATCATCACAATCTAAATATAAACAAAAACTATGTGATTCAAAAGTATAAACTACAAAAGGACCTAATAAACTCACTATGGTTTGGTCACTTTGAAACTTTGTGATGTATCTAAGTCAGAATTTAATTTGATGTAATGGTCACAACTCACAAGCAATTCAGATGCTGTAAAACACTAGCTCACAGCAATTCGTGATTTAAAAAAAAAACTGCAGAAATAACTTGATGGGAAAAAAACGCCTGGAGAGGCATAACATTCACACTCTTCACAGAATCAAGGTCAAGTCAACAATCGACATCAACTCATGTTGAAAGAATAAATATTTTTTTCCAGTATATAAGAATTAGAATATATGGCGTTATGGACCCAGCTACAAAAGGGTCTCAAAATTGCTTTTCTCATAACTATGTAAACCTTGTAGTGGTCTTTGCACTGCACAATTCTATATCCAATGCTCTCTATAGTACTCACGGACAATCACAGGAACGCTCGTAGGCGGGATCTAATCACAAGTATTCAGGAGAGAATTAGTTAACAGAAGGAAGAATATCATAAAACCAGCAAAAATAAAAAATAAGGGACACACCTATAATAAGTGTATGTAATGGAACACTGGAGGTTGAGGAACAAAAGTGATAGCAAATTTTGATGGGATACATTAAAAACATACATAGATTTAGAAACTTCAAGGGCACTACGAGCATAGAGCAGTCAAGGGCTATATATGACATCCAAAAAGTAACTGACATTAAATTAGTATCGGCTTACCAGGCCATAGTCTGTTATGATTACTGAAACATAATCTGCAGGAGTCGCATCATAGCTGTCGAAAAGACCGAACAAAAGGTTAATGTTAAACTCACTAATAAAATTATCTCTGGAACAGAATTTACAACTTGACAGTATATTTCTTACGTCAGATTCAAGATTTGTAGATTTTCTGTAGTGGCCCAGCCGTCCAATGAATTTATATCATTTCTACCAGAAACCTTTGAAATAGCATCGGGGTCACCTGAAATGAGACAGGATTGCAACTACAGAAATTAATTACAGAATCCTCACTAGTCACCAGTTACTTAAGCTGACAATACATCTCATCTTAGAAGGAAAATTTTCCATACCAAGTTCATTAGAGCAGATTGAATCAAGTTGGACCCTTTCATGGAACTTGTAAGCTTCACAACATATCAAAACTGGAACGCGGAATTGGTGGGCAACCATGGCAACACATGCAGTACCAACCCTTGAGTAAACCATTCCATTAGACAGAACAGAAGACGCACCCAGAAACACTTTTGTAACTTCATGCATGATATAGGAGATGGCATTAATATGAGTGTAAGTACAATTAATACCCTTCCCTACAAGCCTGCGGAGCAACTTTTGTCCTTCAAGTTTTGGACGTGAATCAACGATCACAACTCGAAACTGTTTACCAAGCTCATGAGCATGCAATAGTATCATTTCAACAGAAGACGATGATGCGTAGGTGAGAAGAACATCACCATCCCTAATTTTTGTTACAGCATGCTCTATAATAACCTTATCTGCCAGAATGATCTTTTCACCTATAAAGCCCTCAATATCTGATATGAGGCTAGATTTTGCCTCTGACTCAGACAGGTTCAGGGACAATTTTGCAACTCGAGTTTTAAGGAACCTAATTGCATTTCCCATGCTGATCGAGAGGGGTCTGCATTCGATGAGAAATGAGATATAACCATTCAGTTTTGCAGTCAAGTCCCTGACAAGGGCTTTCTCAGGTGGGGTAGAGTAATCTTTGATTGCTTCCATGAATGCTTGAAGCATAGCAATGCAACGAGCATTGCCTCCAGACAAATCACCAGATAGATATCTCAGCCCAATCTGATATGCCAAATCAATACACGGTTAGTTGCATTAAAAAAATCACTTTCCATTTATCACAGATATCACAGAAACATGGTTTTCAATAATAGCAGGGGAAATTGTATCTTGGCTTTTCATGCTCTGTCAACTACAATTTTACTTTCAGAATGTAAGCGACAAAAAGGTAACACAAGGGTCTTGGAAGTTACCTTGTAAACAGCAGGATGAACTGTATCAACCTGGAAGAACTTCAATTCCAGTTCAGGAAGCCGAGTACCATGTTCATACTGGGGTAGATGCCTAAAAAGTTCAACTCTGTTCCTGGTTTCAGTTTGTTTTACAACTGAACGCTTCTTCGCCTTTTCAACTCTGTTTGCATCATCGAATTGCATCCGAGGTTGAGGAACATCTTTCTTCCGGTCTTTATCTGGTTGATAATCTCCCCCTTTTTTCTCAACTGCAACCGGAGAATTCTCTTTCTTTTGTGAAACCCCACCTTTCACACTTTTCACCGCATTGTGATTTAGTGAGTTAACGCCAGAAGCAGCAGGGGCCTTATTCCCTTCACCTAGAAGATGAAGTGTTTTGAGTATTGTAAATTGATCAATGTGACAGACACATCAATTCTCTAAAAGGGCAGATAGTACCTACAAGTTACAACTATTTGATTGAGCTAAACCCTTTGCTCTTTAGAATAATTAATTTTGAGAAGGCCACATAAAAATAGGGCAAGCACATAAAAAGGATCAGTTTTTGACTCTCAAGTGATGAAGCTCATACCAAATGTTTTGAATCTACCTTGCACTCAAGGAGCAAGCGCAACACGACAAAACATGAGAAAGAGAAAGAAGCAAAAATACCACTCCTACAATTCATCGCATTTCAATTCAATAACACTATCACAACAGATAAAATGACACGAGGGTCAAAGACATGGCTTCCAACAGTACGCTATGCTCTAGATCACTGGTCACTGGATACCAGTTATTCTACTACCAATGGTGACAACAAAGTCACAAGAAATGAAGAAATATCCACTTGAGAATGAAACGAACATAAGCAGCATGCAGTGATACCCAAAGCTCACAAACTCTCACATCGACATAAGAATAAGCAGCAGCGAGAACATAAAACATGAAGCAATTAACAACTGGTTACTTCAAGAACACATGTGAGGCAATACATATAAAGCTAACAAAAGCATCTGAAACCAACATCAAGCCAAAAAAAAATCAGCTAAGCAGCTAAATTAACCACCTTTGGCAGCAGCCTTTGCAGCTCGCTGAGCCTCCTGCATCGCCCGCCTCTCCGCCTTAGTTGTCTTCTCCTTCAATTTCCCGCCACCAGCCGGCTTCTGCTCCTCCTTCTCCTTCCGCACGTCCACATTGGCTTTTCCACCTGCTCCACATCACCAAACATTAAAAAACCAACACCAAACCAAAACCACACAATTAAAAAATTACAAAAAGATAATACCTTTGGAAACAACAATAGGAGCCAAATTGGCATTAGTAACAACATCAACAGTAGTAGAAGAGCTACCACTATTCTGCTTGCTCATCTCCATATCAAAATTGGCAGACGGCAAAGACGAAGCGAATTTACCGGAACCGGTCCTGTTGAAATCCTCTGAAAATTCAGTAGTGGCGGTAGGTGAGAGAAACTCGGAGGGATTGTAGCTTCCGATTTGGATAGATGACTCGGGGTTGTTCCGAGAGAGGTTGGCGGAAGGGTGGCGAGGTGGAGGAATCATGACAGGGGAGAGAGAATTGGCAGAAGGAGAATTGGAGATTGGTGGAGAAGAGGGGAGGTGATCGGATTGGGAGAGGGCGGGAGGGCCGGGAGCGAAGAATCCGACCTGGCGGACCTTAGGGTCGCTGACAGTGCGTGGCATGCGGCGTGGATCCATTTACTACTACACCGCCGCCGTGGAGTGGTGGTAGGGTTTTGGAGAGGCGATTTGGGGGATGATTGAAAAATTCGATTTTGCAGTGATCAATTGGATTGAATTGAATTGATTATTATGGAAAAGAAAGAAGATGATTGAAGAATCGATGATGATGAAATTGACTGGTGTAATAGTAGTAGAATCAGCTAGGAGCACCTTATTAGCGTGAGAATGAATCTTCCCACCAATCGTGCCGTTTTTTCGCTTCTTTGTTCGGAAATTATTTTTAATGTTACTGTCGTTACATGTGTAAGAATAATGAATATAATCCGTGTCTATTCATAGAATTAGAAGGGGTATATATACAAGTACCAGAAGCTATAATCTAATCAGGAAACTAATATAACTAGAGTTCTATAATCTAAAGAATAATCGAATAGAGTTCTATAATCTAAAGACTATACAATTACATAGTCTAACACACCCCCTCAGTCGAAGTTGAAGGAAGTCTGATGCTTAGACTGTCACGAAAATCATCAAAGAGTATGCGTGGTAGCCCTTTCATGAAGATATCTTCTATTTGATAGCGAGATGGAACATGGCGAATGCGAACCTCGCCTTTAGCAACCTTTTCTCGAACAAAATGAATATCC
>JAYMSP010000339.1:0-56896 GCA_036897095.1 Plantago elongata | reverse complement strand
GGCAACCAAACACACGGAGATGGTTATAGGATGGTTTACGGTGATATAATATTTCTAGCGGTGATTTATGATCCAAGAGTTGGTTGGGTATAATATTAAGGAGGTAAGTAGCCATGTTTAAAGCATGGTGCCAAAAAGAAGAGGGCAACGACGCATGAGCAAGCAAGGTTCGAATCATATTATTTATGGAGTGAATCTTTCGTTCAGCCTTACCATTCTGGGAAAAAGTATGAGGACAAGAAAAGCGAAAAGATAAAACAATTAGACTCACAAAACTTCCCAAAACGATTATTGTCATACTCCCCCCATTGTCACATTGAATGGTTTTGATATTTCATTCAAATTAGGTAAGTATATAGTTGCGAAAGATCAAATTTTTGTCATACACATCAGATTTCTTGGCAAGAGAAAAAGTCCGTAAGAAGTTTGAGAAACCATCAAGAAAAAGTACATAATACCGATGGCCAAATGAACTTAAAACAGGTGACGTCCATAAATCATTGTGGATAATGTCAAGAGGCAACAAAGTTTTATTAAAAGATGACTCAAACGGTAACTTAATATGTTTACCGAGAATGCAAGAACGACAATTACTAGTAAGCTTAGGAGTATTGCAAACAACATATTTGTCTAACCTAAGGGACTCCAAAATAGTATGCCCTGGATGACCTAGACGCTCGTGCCAAGTTGGCGATGACACAGCAACAAAAGACAAGGGTTGGCGGGTGGGAAGGATGATGTTGGTGAAGAGGTAGAGATCTCGACTATCACATCTCACTATTGCCATCCACATCTGAAAGTACTTCAAATAAAATCCATAAGGATCAAATTCGACATACACAGAATTTTCAGAAGTAAATTTGCGAACTGAGATAAGATTTTTTAATGATTTTAGGAGCATGCAAAACACGCGTAAGATGAAGGGGACGAGTTTTGGAAGGCAAAGTAGTATTCCCACACCCATTAACCGGAATAAATTGGCCATTACCTACGACAATATTATTATGAATGCTCGAATTAGAATAAGACGAGAGCGTACCGTTCGAGGAGGTCATGTGCGATGACGCTCCAGAATTCATATACCAAGTTGGTGCAAGCGGGTTCAAGCTCATCGTGTGCATAGGCATTGACATCCGTTGGTACGTAAGTTCCATAAGGTGTGCTAGAAGTAGCATAGGCTTGTGGATTCGGAGGTGGTGGCGGGCGAAACGCCGAGCCATGTGGTTGTGTGGGAAACGGCACGGAGGCGGCTGAAATTGCGGCACCCATTATGGTACCCACTGCCAGCCCCTGGTTGTGTAGCTTGTCAAGGTACATTCGTCAGAGGTCGTGGATTTCCAGTATTGCTTTGAACATTAGTCTTGTCTTGATCATTATTCATGTTACGTGGTTGGCTGGTGTTGTCGGAGTGGTCATCACGAACAACGTTAACCATAGCAGATCCAGTACGAATAGACATAGTAGCAGCAAGTTCCCGTTCCTCTAGGCAAAGAGAAGAGCGGGCTTCAGATAAGGATGGTAATACCTTGGCATGACGAATCTGAGTACCCACGCCTTTGTATGCTTCGGTTAATCCCGAAACAAGCTGAAGAACCAGTCGACTGTTTGGGACAGGAGCTCCAAAGTTTTTGAGCTGATTAGCTAAGCTCTTGAGACGTGGCAATAGGTGGAGATATTGAGAAAGTTTTCCAACTGGGTAGACGTGAACTCCTGCTCAAGAATAACAGCACGAGAGGTTTGATGGTCCTGAAAAATCTCCCGCAATCGATCTCAAGCTTCCATGGCAGTCGCACCAGGTTCGATAATGGTATTAGGAGATCGTTTGAAATCGTGGAATAAATTCATTGGAGGACCGTAGCATTAATGGTAGACCACGTTTCAATTTATTCATCAGTCTTAGGAGTTGGTTTCTCCTTACCTTTCAGAGACCGGATAATGTGGTGTAGAACACGATTAGCTCGAGCATGAATTTGAAACATTTCGGCCCAAGTTGCGTATTGCGAGTTCTCCAATTCAAGGACGACGGAAACATACGGCTTGAGATTTGTGGCCGTGACGGAGGAGGAACTATTTTAACCACAGGATTAGGAGACCCAGTAGTCGACATGGTGAAGGGACAGGGTCAGTCGAAATCGAAAAACAGGGAAAGGGATGGGAAGTCGCTGTTTATAGAGAAACAGGCGACGAAAGGAGAAGCTCGATAGGACAGTGATCCAATCGAGAAGGGGAAATCGGCAGACGTGAGAGGCATGTTATCAATTTGTGTGAAGACAACCGATCGGATATTCAAGATGATTGGCAGCGGAGAAATGGCAACGTAGAAAATCGAAACCAATATGATATCATAAAAAAATATCTTTCATGATTGTAATGAATACCAAGGGTATATATACAAATCCAAACTACACTATTCTAATGAGAATAGAAATTCTATCTTAATTCTAATTAGGTTAGGATTATGCTAATTAATTCTAAACTGTGATTGGTGATATGCTTGACTAGTGCAATGTAGATCATTACACAAACAAATCACCCATGAATTCATTCATGCATATACATACAATAAATAAGAATACAGCAAGGAGATTAATTGACACCAAACTTCCAACTGCAATCATTGTTCAAAGAGCTACAAACCAGCATTTCCCAAGTAGGTGACTTACTATCAGAGCCTATATCAGTCAAAAGGGAAGCAGCTGATACACATACGAGATATATGCATACCAATTTACAACAATAATTGGAAGGAAAAAATACAAGCAAACATCACTACCTCCTACTTCAACTACTCAAAAACAGGGAAGCCAATGAGATAATTGATTCCCATTCCACATTTTCTTCACTAAATCGACGAAAGATCCTCGTATATCGTCTTGATACCTGGCCTCTCAGACACAGAACGTATACACCGAAGAGCAATCCCAAGAACATCTTTCATCCCCTTATCTGCAGCTGGAACGGACATCTCAGGTACCAATGCAGCATCGAAACAATCAGAGCCTCGACCTTCAGCTACTCTCAGACGAACCCAATCTGTCAAATCAACTCCACCATCATCTCCTGAGACAACATCCCCTGCACATTTACCAGTAAGAAGTTCCAGCAATATGACACCAAAAGCATAAACATCCGATTTGAACGAGGGCAGGGGTTTCTTTGATGCAGCGAGTTCTGGTGCACGGTAACCCAGTACACCAGCGTCTAGGATCTGTTCGATTGTGCCCGATTGGGTCATGAGGCGGTGGAGACAGTAATCTGCTACTCGGCCATTGAGGTCAGGTCCATCGAGTAATATGTTGGTTGCTTTGAGATTTCCATGAGGGACAGCTCGGTCAAAATGGAGATAGTTCAGGCCACGTGCGACATCAACTGCTATTTTGAGCCTCTGTGCCCATGTTAAGGGTCCACCCTTTCTTCCAGGACGATCTGCAAGTTGAGACACGTCTTAAGTCAACTGTACAAAGAAACAAACACGGGCAAGAAGGTGTTGCATTAACAGGGGCCTGCTTCCCTTTGTCTTTTACTGTTTTTTTTTCAATTTATTTTGGGTTAACTAAATGATTGAAAGAACCTCGAGTTTACAAGAAAGTCATATCACCAGAAACATTGATGAGGAGGATCGGTGAAATATTAGTCTAACATTTATCGTCTTGAAGAAATAAAAGCACTCAGGAAATCAGATGATCCTAGGTAGGTGTAAATGACAAATTCATGTAGGTCATGAGGATAATTGCTGAGCCTCAAGAACTTTGATATTTGACCACAACGGCAACTTCACATCCGTGAACCACTCAGAGCAATTAATGTAACTATTTATGTAAACCAAATGAAATGCATAAGCAAAGTAGGCACTAGGCAATGTGTAACATGCATGCTAAATGCAGTTAAGCATGCAGGGAAATTGACAATATGCCACAAGATCAGAGAGAAAATTACCATAGAGAAAACCTGCAAGACTCCCTGGAGATATGTAATCAGAAAGAATAAGTTTCTCGTGCTGTGTAGGTCCCCAGTAATAGCCTCTCAGCCCAACAACATTTGGATGCCGGATATTTGCAAACTTCTTAGCTTCTTTAGCAAACTCCTTTCTCTGCTTCGCAACTCCTTCCCTCAACCACTTCACAGTCAAGAACAGCCCATTGTCCAGAGTTGCTCGGTATGATGTCCCATGGCTGCTTCGTCCAAGAACTTCAGCTGGAGCCCTTGAAAGTTCCTCCGCTGTAAATGAAATCGTATCATCCAAAAAGAATAGTTCACCAGCTAAACGATCAGGAGACTTTACATCCAATCTTGAAAAGGTTTCCGCAGTATATGAATCACCAGATTCTGGCGACCATGAAAAGTGGCTGCCTTTTGATGGGGAAAAACCAGTTACAGCGGCAACCTTTTCGTCTGGGCTAATAACTTCAGAGGAAGAACCCTTTCGCGCCGTCACAATATCTTCAGCTGATACAACCAAGTTACTTGTTCGGTCTCTTCCACCATAGCTAGAAGGAATAGTTGATGTAGGCCTGCTGATATCTTTGTTGGTTACAATTGGCAAAGACCTTTTTGATCTCTTCTTGCAATAAATGAAGATGGCAAGAAGGATCAAAATAAGTGCAGCTACCACACAGCATACTATTATTACCACTTTGATGATGTTTCGTAAATGCCTTCTCCTGGAATTACCACCAGGTTGTTGGCCCGGTCCGGAAGGAGGATTTGGAAATTGCAAACCAGAATTACCAGGGTAGAAGGACGCAAGAGGGAACTTCCTCAAATTTTCAGGGACAACGCCAGAAAGGTCATTATATGACGCGTTGAAGCTTTGAAGGGTGTTCGGCAAGTTTGTAGGTAGTGGACCAGTGAAATGGTTCTGGGAAATGTCAATTGAACTGAGGGTGGTAATGTTTGCAACCGAAGTAGGCAGAGAGCCAGAGAGGTTGTTTCGTCCGATGTTAAGCACTTGAAGTTTAGTGAACGATCCAAACTCATCAGGAAATTCTCCGTTGAAGTGATTATCAGAGAGATCAAGAACAAGAAGACCTGAATCAGCAGGAGCAGGAGAAATATCAACAGTTCCAGAAAGCTTATTGTTCTGAAGGTGAAGTTCCATAAGAGTTGGTGAAGTTAACAGAGGGGTTAAGAGAGGTCCATCCAACTGGTTGAAGCTGAGATCAAGAGATGTGAGCTTGGGGAATTGTGAAACAACTTTTGGGAGAGAGCCATTTAAAAAATTTCGGGAGACGTTCAGGTAATTCAGGCGCAAAAATTGTGCAGTTGCTTGTGGAATGGACCCTGTCAAGCGGTTTCGGCTAAGATCCAGGATTTCTATGTTGCCCCATTTCAGCAGCTTTGTTAAATTTCCTTCAAACTGGTTGTTTGAGAGATCAACCACAGCACAGCTGCCAGTCAGCAATGGAAGTTCACCAGAGAGAACATTTGAGGAGAGATTAAGTGTGTGCAATGTTGTTGTAGTTATCATACTGATAGGTCCTGCAGTTAAAATTCATTTGTTTAGCAGTAGTTGGTGCAACATGCATAAACACTATAAGCTACAATTTTTACAGCACAGAAAAGTACAATAACTATATCAAATCACAAATTTCATATTTCAAAACACATCATAAGCACAAAGCTATATAAATGCACTCATGAATCAAAGTTTCCACTAAAAATTCATGTAGTTTCTGCTTCTCACAACTGCAATGTAGACAAATTTTGCTTTCAGATATCATCAAGTCCACTTGACATATATCCTATTTTAATATTCTGAACATAGTTGAACACTTGCATAATCTCTCGGGATGTTACTACATATGCCTCAAAAACAAAAATCTACATTATGAATATGCCAAATAACGGACAGGACAATATCATACAACTACAAGTTTTTAGAACGTACCAGTGAGATTGTTGCCACTCAAGTCCAACTCGGTTAGAACCAAGGAATCTCCTTTCAAAAGGTTGTTTGGAATGGCGCCAGTAAATCTGTTGTTGCCAAGTTTCAAAACTTGAAGATCATAAACGAAATTGAAAGCAGGCAATTCCCCAGAAAGAAGATTATAGCTCAAGTCCAAAACTTTTAAGGTCCCCAAATCCTGAGCCATACCGCCACCAACAAGTGAACCAGTCATTTGGTTTCGGCTAAGATTTAAATACTTGACTGATGGAGAAATGCCTACAAAAAACCTCTGCTTCTCCTTAGAATCACTCGCAAGCAAATTCCCACTAAGATCAATATGACTTGCAGCAGTAAGCATCAAGAATTCGGGATCAAATCTACCATCAAGCATATTACCATGCAGGTCAAGCACGTCAAGGTCTGTCATCAACCCAAATCCCTTTGGAATGCTTCTGGTGAAACCATTGAGTGAGAGATTAAGATAGACCAGACTGGTCAATCTCGTTAAAGCTGAAGGCAATGGCCCGGAAAGAGAATTTCGGCTCATATCTAAAGAACGGATGGACCCAAGCTCAGAAATAGTATCTGGGATTGGGCCGGAGAAGTTATTCCCAGCCAATGAAAGATTTTTTATGCTGGCTAGCTTACCAATATCAGATGGCAACGAAGAGAAGAAGAGGTTATCCGAAACATCCATGTACTCCAGGCTCTTAAAATCACCAAGATTGTCAGGTAGCTTCCCAGAGATGGAATTGTTTGACATTGAAAGCTTCACAAGCATTGTCAGATTCGAGAAAACGCTCAAATCCACATCTGCAGATATTCCTAGATGATTAAGCTCAACTGCTGCAACATTGCCACCATTGCACATTATCCCATTCCAAGACGAAGGACATCCGTTAAAATCAATGGACTCGTCGTTCCACGACTCAATCACAAACCCCGTAGGGTCGTGCCTGATTCCTTTCTTAAATTCAAGCAAGGCCAGGATATCCTGAGACGGTAGCTGTCCCATGGCAGACATAAAGCAAATACCCAACACAAAGAGCCTAAAGATCTTCATTTTAACCCCAAACAATGAACCTCAATACCACAAACCAACCAAATAGTACAAATCTCGAAATCAAGAACTGCAGCTCAATAAGGTTGAATAACTGAAGTAATGCACCTTTCAGCAAGAAACAAGGATCAAAACTTATTTCTAGGAACATTAAGAGCTACTTCACACACAAGAACAACAGAGAGTATGCAGCAAGGCGCCATTTTTACAGAAACCACTTTAAGTTTAAACCACAGAAATACAAGAGCTTAGCTACAACTTGAGCAATAGACAAGTGCTAGGAGCAAAAAAGAAGCAAATGGCTCACTTCCAGAGATCCAAACCAGCATTAAATGTACAGCATTTGCTTACCACCAACCCCCTTTTCTGCTTCTCAGTTAGCCAGGCTCAACAGCACACAAGAAAATGCTCCTTCAGGAATTCCAAGAACACGAGAAGTGTACCAAAAAACTTCAAATTCCTGTTTTGCAATGCAGTAAAACAACTGGAGTTACTTCAAAATGGGGAAAAAGGGTTCTTGAATCTGCACTGAAAGTGAGGTGAAGAGAATGCAGGTGAGTGACGGTGAGAAGTTGAAGCTTTGAAAACCCTAACAATGGTGATTGAGCTTAAAAAAGAGAGAAAAAGAAGCAGTGAGATTTCAAGAAACAAAATGTTTGAGCTCAGTAGGAGAGTACAAAAAGCCCACTTTATTTCTTTCTTCACTACCTTTCTCTACCAGAAAAACAAAAAAGAGAGATAAAGGGCTTTAAAGCTAAATTCACCTTAAAAGGCTATAACTTTTGTCTTTTCCTTTTACAATAAAAACAATAAGTTGATTATTATAGTATAATCAAAATCTCTTTTCAGCTATCCAGACATGTGTTTATCAAAACCTTAACTGTGATATGGTTTTGTTCCATTTTTCTATATTACAACTTAGAAAACATATCGCAAATTCATAATAACTTCGTTTGACATACAAACTTAACAGTAAAATAATAGCAAAATGTATAAAATTTAAACTCTACAACTGTACCAGTTTAAAAATAGAAGATATAATTTGTCATCGATGCACATTCAAATCTCGATACACATTCATAGTGTACAAAACTGGTGTGAAAGAATGGGAACTGCAACTGTCATATAATTAATACATTGTCCAGAAAAAGGAATCTGTTTAATGGGGTTTATATTTTCCTAATCAGCAGCGGGAAATGAATACTTAAGGTTTTGTTTGGTGTAACGAAATTTTGGGGTTAACCCGCCAAATTAAGAATCAGATAAATCTGCTCACGTGATGGACATTAAAAAATAGTTTTATTCGCAATAAGTTAAATTATGTTTAGCCCCTTATATCTAACTTTATGCGTGATTCCACCCTGATATTTTATAGTTTGTGTGATGGGCTGATGGCTACACTGCAGCACTACAGTTTAATTAAGCTTTTAACCTTTTATGTAGTCAATTTTTGGATGTCTTTTGCTACACAACAAAAAATGTTATATACAACCCCCAAACATATATAATTTTCATCAACTATACCTTTAAACGATATAGTGAAGATTCTTAATCAAGATAGATGAGTAGTAATAAGTCCGGTCCAACTCGTGTTAGTTAAGGATGTTTTCAACGGAGTGTTTATTTGAACGAGTATGTTCTCGACTCCGAACACATTCAAGAAGATTGCATAACTTCAAATTGCAGGTGCAGAGTGCAAATACGGAGAAGTTGGCGAATTAAACGCAGTTTTGTGTGGTGATTGTTTAAACTAATCTAATTAATTATCATGGGAAGTGACGCCTGGAATTACTTACAAAACTGAGCATGGGTGAGTGTGACATGTAAGAAACTGGTCCTACAAGGTACCCTTTGACTAGGTCACTATTCTACCCATTTGTATTTGTATTTTGTATATTGTGTTCTGTCATTGATTATTCATCTCGTTTCTTGCGTATGTATCTACGTCCTTACCTCTTGTTTTTGTCCGTAGAAATACACATACATGATCCCATTATTAACTTGTATTGCTTTTCATTTACTCACCACAACTTGTTCAATTTTCAGTTAGTTAGATTAGGGCCGGTTTATCATACCGCTGAATCGACCATTTTTCTATTCAAATTAAATATTTTTTATATAAAAAATTCAATTTCAATTGAAAAATACCACTCAAATTTTATCTCAATCAGTCTCTAAATTACTCAACGTATAATCCATGCTGTTTAATTTAACATTTGTAACACAAACTATACACTACATTCTAAATTACAATGATCAATTAGTACAAAAGAGTGCAGATAAACAGCCAGGATAATAATGGAGGAGCCTTATTTTTGCATTGATATTGCTTGAAGTCTATTTTGGCTCTGTCTCCTTGTTCAACAAAATGACACTAGATAGATTTTGATGGATTTTTATCAGGTAGAACGTACAAAAAACTTCAATGAGGTTATTATAATCTACATTGAAGAAATTTAACCATGTACGATATTACATGAATTTTATAATTACAAGTATTGAATAAGTAATGATTTGAAGTTTTTTTTAATGATATTACTCCCTCCGTTACTGTTTGGACGTTCTGCGGGACTGGACACAAGTTTTAAGAAAGAAATGATAAAGTAGGAATGAAGTTAATAAATTATGAATGTAATTGGATAAAATAAGATAAATAATAAATAAAGTAGGAGTGATAATGTATAAAGTAGGAGATAGATTTTTTATTTAAGTAAGCGGGACTTTCAAATTGAAATAGTTTAAAATGAAAAACGAAACTTCTAAATCGAGACGGAGTGAGTACAGCTTTAAAAATCTCCACCATATAGGGAACTTAACATTCTAAGAATTAAGATCATAGTACATTAATCTCATTTATTTCGTACTAACAATTTCGGGTTGAGAGTGATCATGATGCCTTGTCACATTTGTAATGAATCCTCTGAATCCTCTGAGGCTCAACTAACATGGTAATGAATTTGAAATACAACATAATTACCAGATGTAATCAGCAACATTTCAAGGCTACGTATTGATCATATTACATTAGCTTTATTCATTCATTACGTCGCTTCATACGTTGAACAGGAGTAATTGTACTTAACAATTAACAACCTTAATTAGCTCAGATTGACTGACATATTATACTCTATTAGTCATCATAATGTGATACCAATTTCAACGGCAATATCACGGGTAATGGTATCCAACTAGCACAAAATACAACTGGCCTATTAGAAACTACGAACTTGCCTCCACTTAAGTTATGCGCATACTTAAAAATATGGGCGGACACAGAAGTTCAACTTCGAAAACATGAAACTATATATGTTAAGAGTTTTTTGAGGATTGAGGGTCGAAATTCAAAATTTAAAAAAAAAAACATAATCTATAAAGTAAATGAATTAAAAAATCCCTCCTGCTTAAAAATCACTGCATTACCGAATTAGTTTATTTGATGCTAAGTCTCTCCCCGATACACCCCTCCTTACAAAATGTGCGGAACTCATATGTCATTTCATGTAGATCACACTCTTTGTGAGAAAGGGGTACATTAGGAAAGAACCAACATCTTTTTAATCTAACGCGCTATTTGTCATAATATCGTTGTTTTTTAAAGTTAATAGTTGAATTCCTTGTGTTGGGGTTTGGTAAGATTGGGATATGGCGTGTTGGTTGTTTTTTTATGTGAATTGAAAAACAATCATCCGATTCCAAACTGAATAACCACCCAGTTCGACTTAATACGTTGTACATTGACACACTGAATGTTCTAAAAGGCTAAAGAACACGTTGAAAGTTGAAACCAAATTAAAGCAGCATCAATCAATTTCCATTAATAAATAAACATAGTAGAGGTGAAGTAGGTAAGAATGTAATGAGAGAGTATATTCATTTATGATCGTGAGATTGATAGGGTAATGTGTATGAGAGTACTAGGCCCACTCCAGCACAATCAAGAGGTACAACGCAGATCAGATGTGGGTTGCAGTTACAACCACGTCAATTCTACTCACTCATTACCACCAAGATAATAACAAGTTATGAGGACCAGACATCATGAAATTCTAGCATCCGACGTTTTTCAAAATTTCATAGAATTCTCAAGTAGTGTTACAGAATCAACCCTACTGAGGAGACTCAACTCATTTGGTAAGCGTTTGAACTGACTCAAGCCTAACATCAGAGTGGTTTAGTATTGAGCATTACAATCGAGTAATCTCAGTAGTATCTTTGCATATCTATATGAGCATCCCAATAATAACAAGCTAGAGCATACCATCATGACTCGAGCTTGAAAAAATAGCTCTTTCTACTAACAAGCTGAGTCACGCTAGAGTGATGTAAGGCTAGCCTCGGCTCGATTTACAACTAATGTTACACATATAAACGTGAATATTAGTAGTACTATACACCATGAATCTAGACCATCAGTGCCTAAACTGCAGTCCATCTCGCCTTTCCACTTGTTCTATTCACACAAATAATCAAATATGAACATATATTGGCCTTTTCTACATACTAGATACCAATAATTGCTACTCAAAGACACAAGTTTTGTTTTACTGTGCATCATGTGTTGAAAAATCCAAAACATAATCACCCAGCAAAAACAGACTCGGGTTATACTAATCTATATTTAAAGAAACACATTTTGTTCTGGGGCAGAAGCAACCAAAAAACCTAACCACATGCAAATTAACTTTTTCCTAATATTTATTTGGAAGGCTTGGCAAAAGGTACAAAGCTCACAATATATTTATGTCTACAAGGAAGCGAAATTAAAGTGGCAAAACCGATACATGATCCTCAATAGTAGTTGCATTACATAGACTGTAAATCAATTTCTTAAAACAGGGAAAAATTGGTACTGATAAATACGAACGGAGTAAACCTCACTTCTTTCCACCACCAGAAACATTGAATTTGAAGAAAATGATGTCTCCATCTTGGACAATATAAGTCTTCCCCTCTTGTCTGTACTTCCCCGATGCCTATTCAAGTCACATATAAGTTCAGTCTTTAAAAGTTGTTCAATGATCAAGAGTTGAGAACAAAAAGGTTCACATCAACAGCAATTTCTTCCCCTGCTGTGATAAAGCCAGCAAGACAACTTCACATGTTCAAGTGTGAAAGTTGCACAAGGTCGTTCTGCCAGCCAGATCCAAAGCTTCCCCACCAACTCCACAAGTTGGAAATGGATTCTTACAACTCGTGCAACAGGGATGTCATTTTTATTACCAGTAGTTAGTATATAAAATCATTTTTGAAAGAAATCATGAAGGCTATTATTATTATTACTGCTTTATGATGCATATCCAAGACTACACGTCAAATATAACAAGCCAGGTTTTAATAGTGAAAGGAGAAGAGGCTATATGTACACATCATGAAACACAAAACCAATATGAACTACTGTTGTTAACTTGATAAACCAATTTTTCTAAATAAATTACCTTTACTGCTGACTCACTTCCGAGTTCCTTGAGATCTTCAAATTTCATAACCTGAAAAATAAATATATTAAAATAAAATCACAATTTCCAATAACAAACTAATAAGCAGTTCCTTGAAAAGAATTAATAGAGTTGATATTCAAGGGGAAAAAACCATTTAATTTTTACTGAATATCTTGAATAATTAATAGCTAACAATCCAACCAACAATTTGATAAAACTACAGAAAGGACTGAGTATTGGATAATTTAATGCATATTGCATGTTGACTTCAAACATTGCCATAAGGGATCTTGAAGCCTTAATAAATTATTTCCGTAGTGCAAAAGAAAATAAAAGCTCTTGATAGTCTTGAAGTTGAATAACCAAAATGTATGGAATGGTTCATAAAAGAATTTAAGAAACATAAAAAAAAAAGGAAACACAAGTTGCCACGTTTATAAGAAATCAATCTTTTTGTGGGAAATATCAAATGACGTTTAATCACCTCCGCGCAGATGAAGCCTCTTTCAAAATCAGTATGAATTGCTCCCGCAGCTTGAGGAGCTTTTGTTTGACGTCTGATTTGCCAGCATTTTACCTGCATGAGAGCAAAAACATGAAGAGAACATACACAAGTGGGAGTAGTCAAAAATCTTGATGATGCCAAATATAGCACTCTGCAGGCCAGTCTTCTATTAGGAACAAAAAGTTTGTGTATAATCAAACTATCTACTCAATCAGATCTCAAGGGGTTGAATAATGCTTTTGGTTATAGTAATCATGGTTCATGACAAAATAAACAGAGCAATGAACTGCAAGATAACTGAATCGTAAGGCATTACCTCGTCAGGCCCCGCTGTGAAGAAATATATTAAATTAATTGCAGAGAATCCAGTTTTTATGATCTTTGGGAGCGCACTGCAACACACAAGGCTTGGGTCAGTTTGATCAAACATATCATGCAGTCAAAACCACATAGTTGAATGGTAACATCCAGTCCTATAGGGTTGCTGAGCAAGAGAGAAGTATAGGATACATAGGACATAATGGAGTATTGTATTTGTATCGATTCAACAAATATGAAAAGAGTAACAAGATAACGCCGCATGCCCCCAACAAGCCCCATAGTTTTCCCGGCAGGAGTCCCAGATTGAAATAAAGTCGATGGTGTATGTTCTCAAGAAGTCTTAGTAATGTAGCCAGAAATCCAAATGAAAAAGTAAAATGATCGTGGACGAACCTTTGTACCTTGTTCTCCTCACAATACTTTGCAGCTTCATCTGGGGACATATCAGCAAGGGTTCTCTCCAGAATACAGCTGACAGGGAGTATGAGTTCACCTCCATGCTCCTGCACCCTGTACAGCACCACAATAAATTTGTGATAAACCTCTAACTTACAAAATTAAAAGGAAAATAAAAATCATCAGCACATAGGTAACTATAAGTATGTTCAAGGATCATTCTGAGGAGACGTGGTTTTACAACCTACAAGTTTGCAATGATCAAAATACCTCTACACACTTAAACTTTGGTCTTATAATCACCCACAATTCATGATTACAGGAAAAAATACTCACCAGATGTAACAGAGGCACTTCCCTTAAAAGCATTTAGGGAATATAGGTATTAAACTAAATGACACCTTACAAGATTGCATATGATAAAAACACCTCTACACACTTGAAAGATAGTCTCATTGTATTCGCCCACAATTTATGTACAGGAAAACACTCAACAGATGCAACAGAGACACTTTCCCCTAAAATCATTTCGGGAATATAGATATTAAATTAAATTACCAGGCATGGATTTTTGCAAGATACTTGTTCTTCTTCCTTTGATAATCTTTCTCATTCATATTAACCTGTAAGAGTCACGGCACAATAAGAAAAAGAAAACAGCCCATTAGTTCCAACAGAATTAAAAATATATACTATAGGAAGCAGAATTAAACTGACCACAGATAACCAAAATAGTAAGCACAGTTCACTAGTATATTAAATTTGTAAAATGTATACTATAACTCCCATAGGAAACATGTAGGTTTTATGAGACAAATTGCGGGCATTCACTCACCAAGTAAACAACAGGTTTTGCAGTGAGCAGTTGGAAAGTATTTAGAAACTCAATATCAGCAGCTTTCCACTCGACAAGGCGAACATCTTTTCCTTCTTCCAGAATTCCATGGACCTATCAAGACCAAAATAACAAAAGACTCGGCATGAAAATTATTATTCGCTAAATTGATAATTTATGCAAGAACCAGTGCATGAAAATTATTCTCCGCTCAATTAAATATAAGCATTGGACACAACATAGCATATGAGTCCACTAGAGAAAGCAAATCTACAGAATAGAACATGACAGTATCAGCCACAGTCGTTGCACAGCATGCTACAAGAAGGTTTGGAATGCATAAAGCACAATTCCTATTCAACACGCTGGGAAAAATTCCTATTCAACACGCTGGGAAAAGTAGGTTTCTTGAGGGTATAACCACCAGTATTAGTATCAAATATTCTACACTTCAGAAAGAATAATAGTAGAGCATTGTCCAGAAAACAGATATACTCTCAAGTCTTTACAGCATAACTCCTTCACTATGAGACAGGAACCTAAAGGGAACTGCTAAAACCATATAAATTAACTTTAGAGCAAAAACTTAGGAGCTAGAATCTACAACACCTATGTTTTGAAAACCAGATCAGGCCGTCCGGCCCGACCGGTTGAGCCGGGAAACCGGTGCTCACCGTTGGTTGTATGACAGAAAACTGCTAAAGAGCCGTTTCCCAGAAAACCACTCGAGCCGGCAGAAAGCCGGACCGAACCAACGAACCGGGAACCGGCAAACCGCCGGCTCGAGGCAGTTTTAAAAAAAAAATGAAGCCCTTTTTTGCAATTAAACATCCTGAAATCAGAAATCCAGCCCTAATTTGATTTCTTCTTCGTTTTTCTTCTTTTCTTTCGTCTTTCGAGTGGGTGGCGCCGTCGTTGCTGGAGAAGAGGAGTAAGACGGCGAGCAAGAAGAAGATGGCGCGGTGGTGGTGGGGTTTGATACGGTCGGAGACGGAAGGGGGTTTGATCTTTGTGTAGGGTGGGGAGTCGGAAGATGGCAGCATTTGGTGCGGCGGCAAGTGGTGGTGGAATGTGTCGGTTTGTGGACTAGTGTGAGAGGTTGAGGAGACTAATGGTGGTGTTGTGTTTTTTGGACTGGAGAGAATCTAGGCTGGTGGAATGGAAGAGTGTGTATTTGTGTTTTCTTTTCTTTTCAACACATTTCTTTTTAAGGCCTGGAGTGGCATAGGATTGAAGTAGCCATTTAGATGGATTTTTGCTAAATTATATTTTCCATAAGATTCAAATAGGAGAAAGTAAAATGTTTGCCATAAAGTAAAATGAAAGAGGAGAAGAAGAACACCTAAATTCTCTCAAGGCCAAAATGCGCGTATTGTTCTTGTGTCGGTGGATGGAAGGAAGAAGAAGAAAAGTTGTATTCACTATTACAATTAATGTTTGTATTGATTCTTTCTTTTTTGTACTTTGTTAATGTGGATGACTTGTTGGTATTTTTATGACAATTTGAAATTTCAACTCATAAATTATTGTCATTTTTAGGAATTTTTGTAATGTTTATCTATAATTATGAAAATTTTGTGTGTATACATGTATATAAAATATTTATAATATTATATATGACGCCATACCGGTTCAAACGGCTCAAAACCAGTCCAACTGGTCCGGCCCCGGTTGAACCCTTTTTAGGGTGTGAGCGGTTCAATTGACCGGTCCGGCTTTTAAAACATAGTACAACACCAAAACAACGGAAAGTAACAAGTGTCACCTGCAGCCGTGCGGCACTATGAATTGTTAAGGTGACAAGATTCAGTGATTCACGCTTCATACACACAAATACACCACATATAATGTCAGTCTCTTGTAATATATGCCAGCGCGTACACAGACTTTGTGAAACACATGTAATTGTCAGCTTGAAGTTGATCGAAGACCACAATTAATCACCAGGCTATTTAGTTCTAAACATATGGGCATATACATAGATCATTTCAGCAAGAACAATCTAGACTGCAGATTCTAACATGGACTAGAAAGGTTGCACACAAAATTAGGATATACTATACTATCAGCAAGTGCAGAAGAAACAATCACCACAGAACAGGAATGAAAGACAAAGATGATAAATTGATAACTGTAAGACGGAAAATTCCAGAGAAAGGCAGAAATTAAAAGGAATTATTCACCCGAAGACACAATTCATGCTCTATCTTCAGTTGTTTGTCATTGCTCCTCTTCATGCTCTTTTCAAGATCCTCAATTCTCCTCTGGACGAACTCAATATCCTAGCATCACAAGATATATCTTAATATTAAAAAGCAATCATGAAATTACCTGAGCATAGTTAAAAACTTAAAATGGATAACAGCACAATTCAGAGGAATGTGTGGAAGTACAGTTTTTCTTTAACTCGTAACAGCTTTTAATGCCTGTAGACAAATATGCATGTATTAGTAAGTCATCCGAGGTCAATATTACCTTTAGCCGCAGTTCTGCGGTTATAGTCTCTAGATCCCGCACAGGGTCTATTATGTCATCAACATGTATGATGTCAGGATCTTCAAATCCACCTGTACAATATGACAGGTATAAGGTGAAAATTTCTAGCCACCCTCAAATAATGAAAGAAATAATAATTTCACATGCAGATATGAGGATGATTTGACCGTGCAGAAATTAAACTACTTCAAAGAATTTCAAAACAGCCGGATTTATTTTGGAAAAAAAAAAAAGAATAAGCTTAGCACAATGAAATTGTCTCCAGAGACGAGGAACCAAAAAGGATTAAAACTGTTCGAAACTTGAAGAAGTTATTTTTGGATGCAAAGACCCACCCCCCCCCCCCCCCCCCCCCCAACACACACACATCCCAGCGTGCAGCAATTCTCCAATGGATGCTATTTATTAGAAGAAATAAGCTGGAGCACAGATGGAAAAAGGCCAACTTACGTAAAACATGAAAAATGCCATCAACTGCACGAATATGTGACAAGAAGTTATTCCCCAATCCTTGTCCTTCATGAGCGCCACGAACAAGCCCAGCGATATCGTGAATTTCTAGAAATGCTGATACCTAACACCAAATGCAGAAGTGCCAAGTAATTAAAATTCAAAGAAAAAAGAAAGAACTGCCAATATCCTTTATAAAATTTCACCCAGACATAACGACTATACATACGATGGAGTTGATTTAATACCTCGCTCTTTGGCTTGAACAACTGACACAGCCAGTCAAATCGCTCATCAGGAACATTAACTCGAGCTTCATTGGGCTCAATGGTGCAGAAAGGGAAGTTTTCCGCAGGAATCGAAAGCTTTGTAAGAGTGTTGAACAGTGTCGATTTTCCTACATTGGGCAACCCGACCTGGTAACCACGATACATAAAGATAATATAAGAGAAGGCGCCCATTGGACATAACCATAACACGACCTTCCCGCAAAAGAACAGATAATGACTATAGTGTACTGTACTGACAATTACTAGAGCACCAAAAGACAATAATGACAGGAGGATTAAACTAGAAAAAACACAGTTGAATATAGCTTTACAACCAGTGATCACAGAACAATTGAATCCTCGTTCATACATGGCCACACCGTAAATTCTTATTCGACTTGGTTACTGAAGAGTAGTAATAAATACCTAAAACATCATAGCAAACGAATCGGATACTGAATGCAATTTCACTCGATTTAAGAGGTCGAATAACATAATCAATTAATGGATGAGAGAAGGAAATGGGAGTAACAGAAGAGCTTACGATTCCGATTTTGAGATGAGAAGAAAAACGTCCAAGGATAGGCCTCTCAGCAGGAGCTTCCTTCGATTTGGCAGCTTTGGGAGGCATTCTTATTAATTACAGTTCGATTGAGCCTCTTCTAACTCGAGTTTATGGAGAAGATATGAGCTCCGATAAAAGTTTTCTAGGGTTTAGAACCTTGATTTAGCTGCTTTGTGAACTGACAGGGACGATGAGCTCGAGCTACGCTTCTGTGTCACGCCAACATTTGCAACGAAAGATTGGGCCGTATTAATGCAACTGGGCCTGGAAAGTTTCGGGCAGATTGGGCTGGATATGGATAGTGTTGTGGATCGAAATATCGGATGAGTAACTGCGTAAGGTTACATCAAATTAAAATTCGAACTTTTAATTAATCGTATTTAAGAGGATTGGAGAGATATGATAGAGAGTATGTCTTGAGAGTTCATAGTATACGAGACTCAAAAGTTTCTACATTGGAATTTCACAAAATTATTAACTCTAACTTTGGGAATAAATAAATCTTCTATTAAGGTTTTAAATAAATTTGTAGACTTTATTGTTGTATTCACCATTTCTCCCAAGTGTTGAATATCCACTGGCATAGATCTTTATGCTTCTCAACTTGAAATAAGCATCGTGGTGCATCTCAATGGTTTGAGTGAAGCAAGATATAAAACAGCTTTTGAGAAATTTTATAATGTATTGTAATTTAATAAGGGATGAGTAATATCCTCATGCTCAGTTGTTGTGGTTGAACTCAAAAATTGGCTTATATGTGTATTTTACAAACTACTATGTTTGAGTAAGTTTGGTTACCAGTGCACACCTGAATGATAGCGGTCGTGAATTCCCAACGTATGAACATATTCGTTGTTAATTGATAGAACTGCTATATAACACATACATTGGTCAATAATGAGTATTTGCAGATGTTGATACAGTTTGGAAGAACCAGAGCAGCTCACAAGAATCCAAAGAACTCTGATGACTATACAAAAGCTCGAAACATTTAGTTAAATATATGGGCTTCTTCCAACTGATTTAGAGCAAATTGTGATGAAGTTGGGACATGGTGAATTTAATGTTGGCAAATTGTAATAAGTATTAATCTTTGTGGGAGCCAAAGTATTAACTAGCAGTACTGAAATGGTAGGGTTTTTCAGATAGCAGTTGAGCACACTGCTTGCTAACTTGATTGGTAGCTCATTACTACTTCTCCCGTGCATAGTCGTACAATGAAAGCAACCAAACTTACACATCAATGGAGACTAATCGCTATGTTAGTTATCGCTAATGTCAAATCATCTATATAGTCTATATATCTTTTGATTTAAGCTAATCCGACCTTATTATAACATCACTCTCTCTTATTATAAATTTGTAACAATACCCTTTGATTAGCATGGCATGGGAGCGATCGACGATAATTGAATTTGATTCCGATATTGTTAATGTGCAGATGATAGAGAAAGATCGTTACCGAGTGACATGACACTTTAGGTTGATCGATGCAAACATATTTAGTGAACCATTGAAACATTGAGTTGAAGAAAGTAACTTGGACTGAGATGTGAAGCTATGAATTTCTGCATCACGATTTTATGTCCTATTTTTATTTATCTAATAAAATTGATATTTTTTTACATTCTTTTTACTAGTCGTTTCAGTGGTCCACGCTCTAACTATATTCTTTTAAACATATTGAAACATACCACGAACGGAGTAATAACAAAGGCTAAAATATAAAATGGAAACATACTTTCTCTCAAATAGATTAATAATAAGCATTAAAATGATAAAATGGAAATTATTTTCACATGTGGTTCGTATATAATTCTTATACTCTATTCATACAATAATGGGGTAGAGGCAAATGAGGCAAGCACTTTAATACGACTCTGTTGATTCATAGTACAAAAAATTAACTCAATTTCATTTATTAGGCAGGTCGATTACAGCTGGGAGAAAATCGCCAACTGAATTCCATAATGAGAGGAGAATACGTATCTAAGTATCTAATGGTGTACGTTACATCCATGTTTCTTGTTTCATGTCTCTATATATATGTTCATGATCTCAACAATGCCAAACAAATTTCACTTGTTTCAGAGCATGGCACATCCAATTCTTGAAGCTAATGAAACTAGCCCTTATGGGAACCAAACAAAAGAAGCCTTTTACAACAAACACAACATCTTGCACCAAGAAACCTTCATGCTCAACCAAAAGAACATGAAAATCTTCACTCAATCTTGGCAGCCAGCCGCGGAGTCGGGACTCCGGTTAAAGGGGCTCATCGGCATGATTCACGGCTACACTTCCGAGAGTGGCTGGATGAACGAGCTCAATGCCGTTGCAATGGCAAAAGAAGGCTTCTTTGTGTGTGCATTGGACCTTCAAGGGCACGGCTACTCGGAAGGCCCACCGGATCACATCACGGATGTGCAACCGTTGCTAAGCGATTGCAAGCAGTATTTCGACTCTGCACGTGCCGATCACCCTACGCTAGCACATTTCCTCTATGGTGAGTCGTTAGGTGGTGCGCTCGCCATACTATTGTGCATTGAACAAAAAACGGCATGGAAAGGGCTAATACTTAGTGGGCCAATGTGCGAAATTTCGAAAAAGTTCAAACTATGGCCACTAGACAACCTACTCCCAATCGCGGCGTTCTTTGCGCCTAGTTGGCGCATTGCAATTGTTAGCCCCCCAATGAAGCGGTCAATTAGGGAGAAGTGGAAGGTGAAATTGATCGAAAGGAGCCCGACTAGGAAAACGAGTGGCAAGCCTACGCCGGCTTCGGCGTTGGAGCTGTTCAAAGTGTGTGACAGTGTGAAGAGGAATTGGCATGAATTGGAAGTCCCAATGTTGATTTTACATGGGGAAGAGGATGCTATATGTGATCCTAAAGGCTCTGAGGTTCTGTATGGGTCAGTAAGTAGCAAAGACAAGACATTGAAGATTTTGCCAGGCATGTGGCATCAATTGATTGGTGAGCCAAATGAGTGTGTGGAACAAGTGTTTAACATAACAATGTCTTGGATTAGAGACAGAGCTGATAATTCATCCAAGTAGTGTAGTATACTACTAGCACTGTAATCTTCCCTTGAACATGTTAATTTGCCTTGGAATGCTTAATAACTTGATTACAGCATGTATGAGCTAAAGCCTAAAGGTACTTGAGTTTATTTGACATGTAAGCATTGGTGTTAAGTGTTATGTCTATGAGACTTGGGCCAAAAACAACATCAATGCATTTAGGTGGTTGTGGTGAGACTGAGACGTGTGCAGCCTGTCATTTGTGAAACTTACACGAAAGTGGATGTCACTTTTTAATGAGATTTTTGCACCGATTTTCCTGGGATGGCAGGTGAAGCACAAGTATGAATTTAATAGTACATTAATATGAACTCACTTACATCAAATTCGATTATGGAACTCGATTTTCCATCCGTTCCAGAACAAATGTCACATTTGACTCTGGACACGAAGATTAATATAAAGTACAAGTAGTTGAGATCAAGTGAATTGCTCGAATGTGTCATCATTTGAATTAATTATGTATAAAAAGTGATATTTTATGAGACGGGCGGAGTATTTTCTTGGCGTATATTCGAAGGTGGATTTGGGCAATCTTTTCCACAAATGAAATTGGGCTAAACCTAAACAGACTTCTGGGCCTCAACTTACTTAAACGATCAACTATCATCTCTTCCTTGGACTGCTGGACTCACCAGTTGCTGGTTTGAATTGTGGATTGACGACCGCTGTCCAGGCCCATTTTTTTCTACTTACATTTCATGTCCTCCTTGGTTAGACAATCCTCTTCAAAACTACTTCATCTTGTGATGTTCATATTCACGCAATGTAGAATACAAACATATAGAATTAAATGAAGCTCAACCGAGAGGATCTGATTTCTTCCAAAATACGATATTAGTAAAGGACGTTTATGAGTTATGATACTCGTACAAATTAGTCTGTAAGAATATTGCACCGTTCAACATATCTACAAATCAAATAACTAAAAAAGAAAGTCCATTTACAATTTAAAATGCGATTGAAGTTTAATGTCGCATTCACCTCACACATAGCCCGGTCGGTATTATACCTTCTGATTGCTTCTCCAACTCCCTTACCAATCTTAGATGATGATAATTGAATCATTATAGTAAAATTCCATAAACTAACAAAGTTTGCTTGGCCTAAAGTGATCTGATTCGCACCCACCTGGCATAGAGAGTGTGGATTGAGTGAAAAAGCTGTTCATCATGTATATTATTCCGATGATGGACGTTTAACTTTTGTCCTGACAAAATCTACTTGTCGGTATGGGAAAACATAAAAAGCTTGTTGTTTTACTCAGAATCATACAAAACCAGTAGGGTTTAAATAAAGAGCTAGTGGTGGTTATATGTTGGAACTTAGAAGGTGGCACATGGGGCTACTCATAATGAATCAGGATCAAACAAAATGCGTAACGACGACCCTAGTGAAGATGAGAATAATGTTTTTGTTCCGGTTCGCAAATACAGTACGTTATTTAGATAATGTATCATCACAATCTCACCTTAAAAACTCCTAAAAATTCTACACGAAACAATTTAAACGTACAATTAGTATAACCCATTTACACACAAAAACATATAATTACTATACAATATTACACGACTCTCAAGACCCTCGTAAAAACTTAGACTTTCACAAATTTTGGTATTTATCAAAAGATCAACATATATGATGATTAATATTATTTATATTATTAATTAAAATGCTTTATATATTAATACAATTTACAAATATGAAAATTTACATATTTTAAATAACAATATTAATAATTTTTTAATAGATAAATATTCAAACACAGTATATTCACTATTTAATTGTACATGTAGTACACTATAGAATAGTTTGATTTTCTTTTGTATGATTATATTCTGTTTCGCAGAATACGTCCACAACGTTATCATCTACAGTATCAACCAATTAACATCAATACATTATACACCACCCAAGTTTGGATTTACTCTACTTTGGAAGTAAATTGAGTGGCTCTATCAGTTAATAAATACTATCTGGATGTATTAGTCGACTTTTTTTCATGAAAATAGTAAAGCAATAATTTTATCTTCATACAAAAAATACCGACCGTTTATATCATCCAACATTTTCTTTTCATTTTCAGAATGTAAGAGCGTCTAACATATCCTTCAAAGTGAATATTTTTATTTTTATTCGATTTGATATAGTTTGATAAGACTCGAGTTCACGAATTTAAATGAAAGCGTTCAAAATTTGGAGTTAAGAATTTGTAATCAAAATGTAGGAGGTTAGTTATTTTAATTTTTAATCTCTAAAGTGGTTGGGGATATAGAATTTGTTACCTAAGAGTTAACAATGTATCCCACTTAAGTTGATGACAAGAGCATCAATTTTTGATCGAGTTAATAACGTTAACAATTCTATGAATCATGAAAATATAAATTAATACTAAATAAATAAATTCTTTAGAGACGGTATATCCGGCAAATCAAAATTACCTAGAGGGAGCAAAACATTAAACTGACAGAAAGAGATCACAAAGATCCCAAAAATAATTCCTCAAACACAATGATACAAAAGTGAGAAATCATGTGTTCGTTATTTAATCTCCGACAGATAGTCACGCGTTACCTATTCCCTTCATGAAAACTTTTTCACTCCTCTTACACTACTGTACTTCTCTAACTACTTAAACTAAAATTTCACTCACAAGCCACACAGCTCCACCATTACTCTCCACAACAAATTCACCTCCATAAAAACACCACCATCACTATCAAACTTCAAACCAACTCACTCACCCAAAATGCATCATCATACTCCCACCCAATACCTCATCTTCATCACCATCACCGTCGCCATTTTATCAACCACGAATGCCCGAGAGCTTCGTCCGTCGGACCACGGCCTAACATACCAACAAAACCCGTTCCTCCCAGCTGAAACCAACGAGGCACGCGACTTCTTCGACAACAGCGCATCGACTGCAACCTCAACACCAGCTACAACTACAATGACACCGCCCATATCACTCCCACTCGCGCAGAACATAAGCGAAGGCACGTGGATGGACGCGCCTAACAACGACGGGGCGAAGTCACGTGACGGACGGGTTGATCACGTGAAGATGGCACTGATCGTGGCTAGTGGAGTCTGCGGTCTAACCGGAGTCGTTCTTCTGCTCGTTTCCGGTATCGTGTTTCTACTCCGGCTTCAGAAACGGAGGAACGGTGGTGTTGGTGGTGGTGGAGGATTGAAGGAGGAGGAAATGAGAATGTCTGCATCTGATAATTCTGGTTCGACAGCAGCTCATGCAAATGGTGGTGAGAAGAAATTGGTAGTTTGATTAAATTAGGTGATTAGGTGCTCTTCTTTGAAATTGATGATGATGAATATTAATTGTTGTTGAGAGTTTTTAATTAGTGTGATTAATCTGGGTTGAGTTGTTAATCATGATCGGTGCTATTTTGAAATTTACTAGCATGTTTTGATCTGGATTGTACGGTAGCTGTGCAAGCTTGTCTTCGGGTGAGTCTTAATTGAAATCATATGCAATGGCCCTTCGTTGTCTTATTCTATGTTTTTTATAAGTCGGTTCAAGCAATTAATTCAAATTGTGGATTGATATGTCACAATATGTACTCACTACTCACCCAGACATGAGTTATGTCAGTAATATATCCGTCCCCCAAAATTTATTACTCCTCTAACGGAGATGAGAATCGAACAAAATATACTTTTATTTTTAAAAATTCAACATACGTAAGAAAGAAGTATCAATTAGAGAGGTAACATGCAAAATAGCGAATCCATGGCTATTTACGAACAAACGGGGCGTGAAGATTGAAGACGTTTGGAGGGAAAATTCAAACCGAATGTCTCACACCAACATCATCGAATCACATCAACTGAGCCTTGTTCGTCATCTTCACCAATGTGATTCTATAGTATAATGTGATTCTCACAAGTAAAATAGACGGTCATCTAGAAAGTCTTTCATTTCGCACACAAGTGGATGGATGACATATTTATTTTTGAATCGGTTGTCCAATGGGCATGTAATTGAGTAATTTCATGAGTTGGATAGTTACACAAAGTTAGTCAAGATAAACATAGACAAAAATGAAAAAGGTGTAGGGTGTAATGGATCATGTCGGCGTACTCAAATCGTCTAGGGGTACTTTTCAATCAATGAATGGGCATGAGAAGCCACTTTTCAAAGTTCATGTGATATAGTAACATGCAATCTTTTCTCAACATAATAGTATTTGAATTTGATGATCATAATACGAGTGGAAGCTAATATAAGTGTCAATAAGTATGCAATTGATAAAGTTGGAGTATTCATGATGATTAGTGTACCCAGCTAGCTTTTTGAACAACTGAATTCTTAAATGAGATGAGATTGCACCTAACACGTTCCACTTCGGAGGATAATTAACTGATCAAATATTGTTGCCAATTATGAACTAGGATGTGTCGTCTAAGCAAGTTCCGTGTGCCCGTGACCTATTGAGTAGTATTGATTTTTTTTATATTTTAAGGTATTGCATATTTGCAAATATATTATTACTACCGAATAGTAGTACACAGTACACTCGCGGTCCTAAGAATTAGTCTCGTATAGGATTGTACAATGATCAGAGTCTAAAATCTGGACAAGCCACTCCGGGCACACATCCCATACATGTAAATCGGACTAGGCGGTCGGAAGTAGTATCGACGTTTGAGATAATTATCTCCTAAGTATGTTCTAAAACTAAATCTCAGTGTAATTATATAGTAGTACGTCACAACACAAATGTTGTGTTTCTATTTTTGAGAAATTATACTACATTTCATGAATGTATTAATGTTATCAGTCATTTAGGTCAACATATTTCACAATTTGACTTTATCTATATAACTTTAATTTATAGGGCAGTACACTATACGTTGTCTATAAAATTAAACGTCAGTATACAATTCGAATTGACAAAACGAAATTTAAATTTCTATTTTGTACACAAAACAATCAATTTGAATTGAAAGTCACTAAAATTTATATGTCCGTTTTGAAATGAATCCAAGAGTTGATGGATAGTCTCTTGCAGTTTTAACGTAGTTCGAAAAAATATTCAGTATTGTTTTACACAAATTGATGGAGTCAAATTCTTGAAAATAAGAATGGAGGAGTCAAGTTCTCCAAGAAAGTATTTGGCGTAAGCTTTGTCCTCATGAAAGGACATCGTTGAATACAAATGCTAACATAATAACATTAAACAATACTCGAAGTGGATCAACAAACCAAATTGAATCATCGTACCAACTACCAAGTATAGAAATAAAGTGTGTTAAGCAGAGATGACAATTATACAAATGCTATTGCATGGCACATTTTTTCCATCTTAGTTTGGTTCTACTAACTTCTGAAAGATGATTTATGGATACGGGCAGGCTACACATCCAAACACGTACAATACAGACACTTAAATACCAACACCCATGACCCAACCTGTCTCGATAATCCAAAATCAAATTCTTAAGACCCATACAAATTAACCAGATAATAGTCCAGAGTCCAGACCCCAGACAACTACGTTAAATCAATTTTCTCAATACTCTAACAATGAGCAGCTTAAGTGAATGGAATGAATTGTTTTCCTACCCCTTCTCATTCATCAATCTCACACACACACACACACACACACACACACACACACACACACACACACACGTATGTATAGCTAGATATAATAAGGAATTTTAATTCAATAATACTTCTAAGCTGAAATGGCATCTACTGAAAATTGCTATGGCCGGATTTCATCAACAATGGTGTCAAACCCAAAACCATTGACTATACGTGCATTACGTGTCCCCTGCTCCAACTACTTAATACTTATATCAATACATTACATTTTGGATTTTGCCTTCACTGTATCATATAACGCCTCAAACAAAAATAGTAGCATAGCACTTGCTTAGAAAGCTCGAAACAAAACATCAAAAGTGGTGCTCATTAAGGAAAGAGATCCAGACATTGTGTACAAGAACAATCCACATAGATACCAATCCTAAAAACAGCATAAAGCCAGAGTTTTGTGCTTAAAGTTAACTGACCGTTGTTTCCAAGGGAAGAGTAAAAGTCAGGTGAACAAAGGACCAGAACGCCTAACCCCCAAATGAAAATTTCTCGGGCATGTTAGTTAGTGCACGAATTATATTACCAGCAGCATCCAGCAATTGCAAATATTCATCTGCCCCATCTATAAGACACTGCGACAAGAGTAGAAAACGACGACTAAAATATGGCTCCATATCAAATACGACATGAAATGGCGTCGAGAGATGCATAATTTGTCTTGCTGGTTGTATAAGTAAAATCATAACCCTCCAAAAGAAACAAAGAAAAACCGTGATATACTAGAGTTGAGATTGATTAAGATGCAATGGAATGTGTTCAATTCATGAAGTCATCTGTGAGGTGGGATTCTGATAGATTAGGATGTGATTATATGAGAGTCGAAGGAGAACATGTAGTGGATTGTAAGTGTAATGGAGAACTAAAAGTAATGTGTACAATAGGATTGCAGGGAAGTGATTTGAGTTTCAGGTACAAATTTGGGGCCACACTGAAATGAAATTCAAATATAAATTGAGATGTTCGGATTGCAATCGAAACCGGGGGTGTATGATTTAAAATAAGGTTTGATTATATCAATTGACAATTTCAGACCATGCAATTATATGCTTGAAGTTCATACCACCTTCCTAGAAGTAATGGAAATCATATTCATGAAAAGTCGCGTTTATGTCAAATGCCAAGAGATAAACAAACCAGGCACTAAAGGAGCTTCTTACCTTATCTGCCTCACCAAACTTCTTGCATATTCTTGCTTTCTGTTCGTCTGATATATCAACTGCTTCAATAACTACATCATGCAACTGAAACAGGAACTGGATCAGCATTCAGTAAAAATAAAAATCCAGACAATACAACATTTCAGTATAAAAAACAGACCTGTAATAGCATCTGTGAAGCTGGATATCCTTCAGCAATTACATTTTTTACTTCCTTGTCTGTCTTGTCAAAGTTACCACTTTTGCACGCAGCAAAGAGGGCCTGAACAACATCCTCCGGAATGACCTAATCATGAAATATTATCCAAAGTTAATAAATAGTAGTTCCCAAGTGAGACAAAAATAGAGAAGATGTTCGCTCTTTTTTTGGCAACGAAATTGAACTTGTATTATTGACATATGGTATTCTTGAGACAAGTTAAACCGCACCAAGATGTTCGTCCTTCCTTAATAGTGACATTTGGATGGAAATTATTTTCTGAAATCTCAATTGAGATTGAAAAGGAATACCAGGCTGCACAAGTGCAATATAGAAGAAGCATCTACATTACTACACATGCTGACTGAGAGCATTTGTAGTCCCAGATGTGGGAAAATACTCTGAATTCAATATTACGAAATTCTAGGGCAAACAGACTTACCCCAGAAACACTAATCAATTGCTTGGATGAAATTGAAGATCCAAATAAGCGAGCAGCACCCTGAGATGAAAGATACATGTAATATTAGATGAATTTTAATGCGAAGTTCAAAACATGAGTCAATAACATTGACTACCCCTACCAATGTAACATCCTACATGCTAAGCATGCCACTTTGTGTTCCCATGTCTTTAATATCTTGATAAAACATAAGTAGAACCAAATTCTTCTTATCAGCTTTACGTAACCCAATTCTACATGTTATCCATGAATGAAATACATGAGTTGAGATCTTCCTTTTAAAATGCCCCGTCATATAGAAAATTCACCAGTAGACTAGTTTAACTGAATAAATCTAACGTCAAAGGATAGCTAACATATCTTACTTGTAGATAAGTTATTGCCCGTCGCATATCACCTTGTGAAATTGCACTCAAGGTAGCAAGGGCCTATCAACAGCAGAAAACAAATCAGAGATGAACTTCACAAACATAGAAATGAGGTTAATGCCCAGGTGTTAACAGTACCTCTGAATCTAAGTTTAAACCTTCTTCCCTGCAAATGTACAGTATGCGACTACTCATTATGTCTTCTGTGAGTGGCTTAAATCTAAATTTTGCACACCTAGATGCCAGTGGCTCGATAATCCTACACCCAATGAAATCATTCTTCAAGTACATTTCATATTCAAATGAGTGCAGAAACATCAAACGGAAAAGACATGTAAATTTGGATGAATACATTCGCAGCCAGAACATCTTTATTTGTTACAGGCCTTAAGATATTTATGTTATATATATGTCAAACACCTAGTTTACTCCTAGGTGCATGAAACATTATAGTATGAGGAAAAGCCTACAGGCTCTCAATATGCAAGCACCTGCTGCACTCAGCAAGACCAGGATAATACATTTATCATGCAACAAGAGAATCCTATGAGCAATGAGACATTAAAGGTTGACTTCGCAATGCAAGCTGTTTGCCAAGTGATTGTTAATGTAGTGATTGCATTCTCAAATAGCAGTCTGAGTAAATGTGTACTGACAGAAGTCATAGAGATTAAAAATCATATATCAGAATATTCAAAGTATCCATGCCACAACGTCACTGATCCTACCTGCTGATGTAATTACAAATGAAGAAGAACCTTGTGACCTTTGAGTATGTTTCCATAGTGCGACGCAAGGCATTCTGCAAAGTTATAATTTAGCATTGCTGATATTGATTCAAAAAATTAAAAAGAGAAGAAAACTCAAAGTGGGAAATGACAAGTGGTTGACTAGCCTGAGCCTCTTCCGTCATTGAATCAGCCTCATCCAGAATTATAATCTTGTACGGCGGGCAGGGATAGCCACTGCAATGCAAAATAAGGCAAACAAATAGTATCGTGGTAAAGGATCGGACACAGTGACATAAGCTAAACACCTGGAAAGAAAAACAAAACATACTCTCGACGAGCAGTGCCAACAGCAACAGCAGCAAAGTTCTTAATCTTCGTGCGAACAACATTGATACCACGTTCATCACTAGCATTCAGCTCCAGTACTCTAGACTTGTATAGATCAGGTCTGACAATAATAAAAGTTCATTACTCCATACCAAACACTTCAAGTAAGGCAACTAGAACCAAGGCAACTAACTACACACATCCTAATCAGACTGAAAGCACATGAAGTAACAATACATCATAAATTAAAATTTACCCGAAAAGCTGATGAGTAATTGCTAGCGCAGTAGTCGTCTTTCCGGTACCCGGCGGACCATAAAACAGCATATGCGGACACTAGCAGTTATAACACAGTAAACATCAGAAGTGAAACCCTACGGTAACGGTTGAAGCAATTATATTGATAATAGCAGCAATTGAGAAGAGAAACTTACATTTGTGGTTTCTAGGGTGTTAGTGAGGACTCTAATGACCTCATCTTGGTGGGCAACGTCCTTCACTTGCCTTGGTCGACTGTCGTTTACAGATAAACGAATTATTACATAGAAATGGAGGCAGAAAAAAAAAGAAAAAAAAAGGATGAATCGAAGAGGAAAAGGTAAAGGTAGTGGGAGTACTATTTCTCGACCCATGGCTGTGAGCTCTGTATCACTGGCGCCATTGCAGAAGCGATTGAGGTTTTTTCTCTCTGCAATTTTCCCGCTAATGGAAACTAGGGGAATATAGGGTATTTCAACATTTCAACTTTGATGGTTTCTTTTTTATAGAATCAGTCCCTGTATTTTGATAATTTACTGTAAAGGCTGGTGGGCGAACGAAAAAATAAAATTCTCCATTCGATACGTAATTGTAATATGTAACATGTCTAAAAAACTTGAAAATTAAACAAAATGTCACTAGTTCTTGATGAAACATATCAAAGGAGTGTTGCAACTTGAAGCAAATGTATCTCTCTGGTTTGGTAGAAGAGTGACACAGGTTATGATCCTACACTAAAGATCGAAGAGCTCGACACATTCGGGATTCCAAACTTAATGATCAGTCGCATTGTAAGATTGACAATCACAAATGGTTTGGCTCACATATTTGTATGCAGTGTAGAAGGCTCCAATTTTCGGTCCAACTCATGCAGTTGGGGGTTCAACTTAGGATACTTAGTTAGCTTCATGGTTGAATTCACGGAGACAAACTACGAATCTCACCATCAATTCACGGAGCAAAAATGTACAGATGTACTCTATGTTATTCGTGCACGATTGTACTCCTTGTTGTTGAAATTGCACTGATGTATGTTATATTTTCTAAAACCTTGCACACTTGCTCTAATATTGGTGTGTATTACGCTCTCCATGTGTATAAGTGGTTTTATTTTTCTAAGCATACAAATTGTACAATTTTATAATATGTAACTATTTTTTAAAACCAAGATGAATAATATTAATTTAAAATTATTAAATAAAATAAAATAAAAATATAATAAAATGAGAAAATAAATTAAATTTGTGTTAGTTTTTTTTTGCTGAAACGGCTAAAATTAAAAGAAATATTAATAATCATAATAGCTCAACTAATTTAAAATTTTGATATAAATAAAAAACGTTATTGCAAAATATCGTCATAATATTATTGAAATTTATAATTGTAATTCTGAATGGCGCGTAAGTGTTCAATGTACATGTGTCAGCTGAGTGTAATAAAATGTTGTCAAAGTTAACTTATTTTTTGACAGGCCGTAAAAAATAATTCAATTGCCCACAGGTTGGGTGCTTACAACTTGCTTTGACAACTAGCTGTTAATATTTGTTATAATATTTGTTATATTGTGACAGTTTTTTCCTTTCATTAATATTGACAGCCTTTAGCTATAACAAAGAATGATTTTTTTAGTAGTATAGGTTTTGAAAATAGTGTATGTAGTATGAACTATTGTTATTCCAATTTTTTTTGGAAATTATTGTACCCTATTAGAAATTTATATTAATATATTTGTATTAATTTACAAAAGTTTTATATTTAAAAAATATATTATCTTCTTCATTGTTTAACTTTTCATATTTAATTAATACCTTTAATAGAAAATTATATTTTAATAATCCTTAATAAATTTATTTGAAACTATCAAAATATTTATTATAAATTCTTACACTTTATAGAAAACTTCATTTATTAATCATATAAATAATGAATTTAATATTTTTATAAAAAAAAAGGTAAACCCACTTGCCCACGTAGAGATTATAATACACATCAATATTAAAGTAAGTGTGCAAAGTTTTGAACAACATAAAATATATCCGTATAATTTGAAAAATATGAGGTACAACCGTGCATAGGGTACACTTGTACATAATGTACATTATCTTTTTCTACATAAAACATCCAGACTCACACTCTGATACAAACCAAGCCTGGGTAACATATACAACACAAATGTATGATGAGCAATTTCAAAAGGAAAGTTGAGAAGCTACTGCAGTAGTCTGATATAAAATTCATAGTACAAAACTCAATTTTTTGATGAAATAATACAGCACAGTGCATATTTCCCGGGCAAAAAAAAGAGAAAAAATTACCCATACACCATAAATTACTTCCAAACAACGGGTGAAAAAGTAAAGAGAAAAAAAGAATTGGTATATGTATGTACAGTGTACACCACCCATCACTGTTGAATAGGAATCCATTCTAGTTCAAGTTCTAATTCTCCAGATTCTACATTCTGGAGCTTCAATGATATTGCCTGCTTTACCTTACCATCCACAATGTTCACTGTGCTGTCTTGTATCAATGCATTGTCATCTGATTTCAGCCATTTCCCGACCTGCATGTTTCCAAACATTCCCGCATCTCCAAATGCAGTTGCGGATGTTATCATAGGTTGAATATCTATCTCTGCTTCCCCCATTATATCATCCGCAGAAAATGTGTCATAGTCGTAAACTTCCTGTTGTTTAAACAAGAATGATGATCTATTAAGCTAGCTACAGTGATTAATGGTCATGGTTGAATTCATACGAATTTTGGCTTTCTCAATAAATGCAAGTTATATAATAACACATGTGCGCCAGTCCCAGCTATGAATCTTCATCGAGACTAGCCAACGCATCCACGAATATATTTTACAGATGAACATGGCCAAAGAAACAGGGCCAATTCCGCAGAAGTATATATGAGCTGTAAACTACTAAACATGGGATTCCATTCTAATATTGTATAGAGTTTCTATCATGTGAGATCATTTGTTCAATCAGAAAAGCTTCAAATTACCACCAAGGAAGAAAACCATGAAAATGAAACATGAGAATTACCAGCTTTATTGGGCCATATTCCTCTGGAACAGAAAGCTTCAGCTCTTCATTCCAAATAGGATTCAAATTGCTCTTCACGATAGTTGTTTGCACTTTCTAGGAACAGAAAAGAATCACCATGAGAGGTTTGAACTCTACGGAATAATAGTTTGTTTGATCAATTATGCGGTAATGGTGATATGCTATATACTGCAGAAACACAACCTGATTGAACTGCATACAAGATTTGCATCTACTACTGATGACACAAAATTTGACACAGACAAGGATAAACTATAAAGGAATGACACAAATTTTGAAAAAATTACTACGGATGAATGAGCAACTCAAATGCATGTACTATTGTTATATAAACTGAAGTTGAGATGAAAAACACGGACCTGCTTCCCAAGAGTCAAAACGACATATGGATCACTCGATAGCATATCTCGAATGGCTAAATTTGTTCCTTTAAGGACTTTGACCTTCAACATTCCAATGAAATCCTCCACACCTTTCTGTGATTATATTAAAAATCAGCTCAAAGATGACAAGAGCTCATAAAGCACCAAGAACCCAATGAAATGAATTTCCTCAGTCCTACCAGAGTACTTCATTTCTTCTATGCATGCATTCTAGAAGACTAAGGAAACTCAGTCCACCTTACATTTTGTTTACTACAGTTGCTGAAAGAGAAAGAGGAATGCAACAGAGAAAAAGCCATACTGATCCGTTCGATGTACTTGTACTTCGAAAGCTGTCCATTATCTTCTTAGAAAAACTTGTCTGCAAAGAATGCTTCTTGGATGAACTAGACATAATGCGCAGGCTAGGTTTCAAATACGCTTGAAGCTCATACTTACTCCTGCAAAGCACAAACACATGGCAATGATAAGCCTTAGTAAGGCATATTACAAGGAAGTTGAACCACAATTAATGCTACATATCAAAGAAGTTAAAGCACCGGCTGATGTGTTGTAATCCTGAAATTTAGGTGTCAAATGAATCCAGAAAAACAATTTGAATGTGTTGGTTATGTTTCACATTATTAGCTATCAAAACTAATACATAAATGAATAATCAAGACCAAAAGTCCAAAACATACAATTCATTAGAAAGAGAAAGAAAATAAATAAATAAATAAATAATATACCTTGCACCTCACCTAATAAATTTTGAACGTTGTTCATGACTAGCGTCTGCCCCCGGCTTTGAAACCCCTTGAGGAATGTATGCTTCGTAAATAGAATTTGCAGAAGCATTTCCACCAACCTCAACCATCGAGTCAATTTCATCGTCAGTCCATTCATCTAACGTAACAGACAAAACCTGCATGATGATATTGATATATATGGTGAGAAGGATAGAATGTCAGAAGTCAGAAATTGGGGAGGAGGGGTTTATAAATATTACTATGATGCAGCAGGTTCAGAAGCAGGCGTACCTTTGAAATATTTGAGCCAAGGCTTCTGTGAACACCACAGCATTTCAAGCATATAAATACTCCAATAGTCGCGGACCTGATTACGATTACAAAATTAACACTGAGCAATCAACATCTATGATCTCATGACTTAAATGAGAAAAAATTACCTCGCATATCTTCACCTATATCTCCAATTAATCACTGTCATGATACTACTATATTCTGCTATACCACAAAATCATAATAATAGGGGAACTATCCGATTTTGGCACCATCTTTGGAATCTGGTTAAGGAGGCACACTTTTTGAAAGCATAAACGGCATATTATGGAAATCTGCATCCCTAAATATATCTATAATGCACCCCTATTCCAGGCTTTTTCCCATGGCAACAAAAAAATCTCTGTAGTTCACATTTTTATATATGTATGCCTTTTCAGTGCTTATCCCCAGGCAGACAAAAAATCTTTTGGTGTTGTTCACATCTCTCCCATCTTCGTTGAAATTGTTACTCACAAGAGCACGTACAGAGGAACTTATTTGTAACCAAAAACATATACTTTCTAAGGCTATTAGAGTCAAATTTATGTGTTACGTGATATAGGGTAATTTATTTAAGCCTCAACAACTTAAAGGCCTGACCTTATATTCATTGTATGGGGAGGCCAAAACTATACTATTCCTTGGAAATTTATGGAATTTTCTACATTGGACGATTACAGAAATATAGAGAGAACGAGACAGAAAAGAAATAAAATGGAACTTACGCCCATTTTGGGTCTGGCGCATTACAGTCTGCACATACACGATTATCACGTTGAGCTAAAAGATCCTTCAATCTTCTTTTACCTGTATACATTTCAAATGACCAGCTGTCAGTTATGCCAGAACTGCGCTAACAAAACATAAAGCATTATACCTAAGTTGGTGTTGTAGTTATCCATAGCGATACTTTAAACCCATGAGAAAACATCATGTGGAGAATAATTTCTACTCCTACTTGCTAACAAAAAACAAAGGAATTTGTGACACATTTCCATTTTCCAGTCTGCCAGACATAATAACATAAATAGGACTCTCAAAACACCATAGTACATTTCAAAATTCCATAAAACTTGAGTCCCTGACATCAAATCCCACAAGCCCATGGCAAATAACCACAGATGCCTATAGCACTACAGGCATCAATTTCTTGTCTACGTCACTACGTGCACTTAGCTTGTGATCGATATCAACATTTTTGTATAGTCACTTTGGCAGCATATACATGGTCGAAAACATCTCATGACGAACAGACATTCAAGCTCGCATCTCCTACATACATCATTAAAGACACAGATTTGCTAAAGGGAGTATTACTTAAAAGTATATCCAAAGGGGGCTATGATCCAAAATAAAACCAAAAAATGCTTAAGCACTATCCAAACCAGTTTAATAATGATGTGAACCACATCACTGGAACGAGTTTTGTCTAGCTTCAAGAACACAAAGAGTCTATTATACCTGAAGTTAGTCGACCAAGACCAGACGGATGGCGGTTCATTTCTTTATTCACGCAGCAAAAATATCACTCCAAACTCTTAGTCAGAAATCTGCATAATGTCAGCCCACATATAAATCCACTGAGTGAGTATACAACAAGTAACTTCAGGTGCTACAAATAGAAACTCCTGAGAAATGTCAAACATGGCTAATCATCCTTAAACGGAATCCTTTTCGGCATAGAATCAGAATTCCAGATATGAAGCAGTCAGAAATGTCAATGAAATGATAAATCAAACGGGTGTAGAAATTTTCTTAACTAATCGATTTCCAATAACGACAACTAACAAATAAAACAACACTATCACATAATCATCAACCAGGTAAAACAAAAATACAATTCCTTGTTACCTTGATTCTAATCAGATTATAAATATGATTGATAGAAAATGAGTAAATTACATCAGAAGTGAGATAGGATATATACCTGTAAAAATAATTCATTCGTTCGACCCATTAAAAATGGAGAAGAAGAGAATGATAGAATTTTTCTGGATTTCGGACAAGGCGGATAGAACAGATAGGAAATGGCTAGGCCGTCTTATTGATTTGACAGCATCAATTCAACGCAACTATTTATCCCATAATGTTGTCTGTTTCTCAGCCATCGTTACTTGTTTGTTACAAACTTGTAATTGTCGTTCGTTATTTCCCTTTTTGGTAAGTTAAATTACAATTTCACCTCTGCTGTTACGGTCAATCAACATTTATGCCCTTTTAAATTTTGATCAGAACGTTGACTTCCTGTAGCTTGCTAAACACAGATCTGATTCCGGCCAAAACCCGAAACCAAACCGGATTCTTGCTAATACTAAGGTTATGTTGAACATAACTAGTTGGTTGCTGGTAATCTAGACTTTTCTCAAACAAGCTAGCTGAAAACTTAACTTGTTTAAAAGGCTATCCGTTTACATAATTGACTGTTTATTAAAAAAACTAATATACCTAAAAAATTAATGGTAAACAGCCTAACACTAAAATAAATAAAAAGAATTCTATAAATATTTATAGATTTTGTTTAAATTTGTTTACTTGTTGCAATTGTTAAATATATGTATTTTTTAATAATTCATATGTCAATATATTTCTATAAGATCTAATTAATTTAAGTATGATGATCTAAAAACGTTAAATGATGATCGTTTCTTTATTAATTTGAAACAAATTATATAAAAACCTTTACATTTGTTATTAAACATTAATTATAAATTAAAATAAAATATTTTTATTTAGTAAAGTAAAAAATTAATTATTTACTTAAATATATTCTTTCTGTTTGTAATTAAATATTTTCTACTTTTTATGCAATATTATAAATTTATTAATAAGTTAAGTTAAAATATGTCTAATATAAGGAATGATTAAACTGCAAAATGTAATAATGCAAATCTTAACAATACATTATATACCATCCATACCAATCGCATCCATGTTGAATTATGTACATAGTATTTAAAATAAAACACTCAAAAAATTTTATATCTCAATTTTTACTTTATTTTAAAATTTAATTCATTGTTTCAGGATGTAACCATATGTATTTTTTAAATTTTTATTTACTAGAGTATAGTATAAAATTATGATATTAAAAAAATCACCTGCTCCATAATAGTATATGTTATTGTCAGCGATTAGTACTACATTAAATATTGATATTGTTGTTCAGTAAGGAAATGTTTTGCCTAGACAAATGAAAGAGAAGTGAGAACATCATAAAATATGCAAACCCACTAAGATCAAAGCATGCATAGATCATATTTAAAAAATGTCTAGTAAGAAGAAAACCATTCACTTTGGCATCATAATCTACAGGGAGTACTCCTTAACTTATATTATATGTTTTTTTAAAAGAACGCTACCTATTATTATGTATACTTATTATATTCAAAGAAATATAATAAAAAAAAGGATTGTGCTCAAAATTTGGACATCAGGAACATCAATATTTTGAGTTCAAAATTTACCCCATATTGCATTGACTCAATAATTGAAGAACGCCTGATTGGCATTGTGCACAATCTTTGAGAAGACAAACAGAAAAAGTGAGAGTTGATGCTTCATTCTCCCAATAATTTCATGGGGCGGATTGAAAATCGATTTGAATTGAGAAATACTCATTTAAATAGTCCATTTTATATACAAAACAAATTATTTAAATGGACGTTTTCCAATTCAAATTGCTTCTCAATCAGCCTCCAAATCTCCTCCCCCTCCATCGTATTATCGGGCAGTAATCGACTTTCTCATAAAGGTGACACCTCAATTCCTCATAATTATCATCATCAACCATATTGGTAATATATTCCACAATTCGAAATTGTAGCGTAGAATTAAGGAGCGTGAAACTAATGAGAGTTTTTTAAATTGTTCAGCAGTTACTACGGTTTTTTAAATTGTTCAGTAGTAATGAGGGTTTTTATAATAGAATGACAAACAGAGTCGTTATTTGTAGACAACGCTTTTTTAATAACTAATTTGATCCAATTTAATCATATATTTTTACAAGTGAAGAATTTTTTTATCAACTTTGTAAAGTTATTTTGCCCTTTAAAATATATGCTTCTACATACATAATTTGGTACGAGATATTAGTGAGGCGGTGACATTTTATGTACGGTGACATTAATGAAGTAAGTATATTTGAATTTCATGGTTACGATTAATCTCAATTTGTGGTTATTGTTGTATAAAATGACCATTTTATTTTGTCGAACTTTTTTATTTATTATTAAGTTTATAGAAATATGAATCTTTATTTTATTTATTATATTTACAATATTTAATGAGCTTAAATTACTTTTCTTTAATTTCTTATTTTTATTTTCAGATTTTTTTTTTAGTATTTTATAAATTTTAATTATTTTTTTTACTTTTATATATTTCTTCAAAGTATTAAAAATATATTTTTTATCGGAAAAAATAGTTTGCAAACTATATTTTTTGCTGAACAGCTATCATGATATTACATCAAATTAAAAAATAGAAACAAGCTTATAAGCTCGGTATAATTTTGAAAACCATGTTTAGTTATCAAAAGATATTTTTTTAAATTAAATGCCATTTTTGAATGACCCACTTTCGGTGGGTTATACTAAAATAAAAGGTATTTCGAAGAATAAATTTTACGGGCTACAAATTCTGGTGTTTTGTAAGTTTGAATTTTTTGTAGGCTTCGTATTTGGTATTTGTGGTTATTTTTAAAATACCACGCGAAAACATTTCAAACCAAACTTAACCGAAGCAGGTAACTCAGGTTCGGTTTTGATTCCAAATAAGGTCCAAGATTCCAACCCAGAGTGTGCTCCCTCACAACATAAGCGACGTGTGGCAAACTTTGAGTCTCTCGGATCTTTTAAACACACAACAGAATAACATTTCCTCTCTGCATCCGACCACAGAGAATAATTCCCCAATCATCGCTAATCTCTCGGAGAGACTAAAACCAGTGAGAGGAACACGTAGCTACCTACCAAACCCCCGTCAAATTGCACCTGCAATCAAAAGGGTAATTTATTAGCTTTCAAACCCTAATTTATTGATTTATTTATACCCGTGGAGTTGCTATTAGATTCTGATTCTAACCTCTACGTGTTGTGCTTTGGAGTTTAATTTTTTCGCATATGGAAGTTAGGTCCGGAATTGAATTTGTTGATCGTATTCGCATTCAAGATTTGCTAACCTGTTGTGTATAATTTGGCTGCTGTTTTATGCGAGAAAAATTCGATCTTTGCTGTTTTATGCACGACAAACCCGATCTTTTTTATTAGTATCATTCAGTTTTTGCGTTTGACAGGTCTGTGTGTGGAATTGTGGATTAACATCATGACCTCATCCGGTCACAGCATCTCTGGTAATTTCCGAGTCGAGGATTTACTGTTTTATATGTGTTGAAGGGCATCATTTTTATCGGCCTGTTTCTTATTTTTTGGTCGGTTGTGGATGTGTTATAGCAGTGAGTATTTGAAAACAAGTTAGTTTTGTGCAAAACATGCCTGTAAGGCCTTTCGCGAGAGATAAGATGCTGAACAGCTGGCTGAAATGATGGTGTTTGCTGCTAGTTAACGTTGTATGAAGTTTAGGAAAGTATCTTTAATTTGTGTAAGATGATGTGGTTAAAACTTGCCTAGAAGAAAGTGTGGATGGATGCTTTGGGAAATGTGGATTGACTTCTACGTGTGATGTTTAATAAGCACGTAATTGACTAATGGTAACTCCAAAAAGTGAGCAAGGTTCTGAACTCAAGATTTCTATTAACGGGTAGAAAATAGCTAATCATGTGATTGGCTGACTGTGAAGATATAATGTTCCGTGTATTGAACAGAACAATCACATTTGTAGTTACTCCACAGTGTATTATATTGGTAGATCGATCGTGAGGAATGAGGATTCTGTATATTTGAACATAATAATCATCTGTTCAATCCGCTCGCAGGAAACTACATCCGTTTTTATAACCAGATAGTTTAATCATGAGTATTAGACATTTGGGCAAAACATATTTTATGAGACCCGTTTTGGATAGAATGTGTTGTGTAATGCTGCTGGATTAGGTATAGGTTGAAACAGATGCATCAGTTTTCTGTGTTCTGCAAATGACTTTGCCAAAGAAAATTGAACTGCTGCTTTTATAGTCATTATCTTCATATTTGGCAGCGAGATTTACATGCCTCTCATTATGGTAATTGGATTAAATCTTATTGACGATAATTCATATTACCTGATTAGGTTCCAGTAGAATTGTGTTCTCATACATTCATTTTCTGATGTGAAATTATAACCCTTTATAGCGTACCTGTTGATGGTAGAACACAGAGACAATTGTTTTTTTCCATTCTTATGGACAACCATGCCTTACACTTGGAAACCTTGACTTATGCTGGCCAACCTATGCCCTAGCACATCATGTCTTTTTCCACTAATTAGTCCTTGTGATAGTGTGTTATTCACTCAATTGCTTACTGTCAGATAACAGCGAGGCTGATGAGCAACAAACGCATTCAGATTCCCACATTTCTTCCCCTGCCATGAACGGGATGTCACCTGGTATTGCATCAGCACCCATGCACTATCCATTACCAGGACAACTTGAGGCCGGGAGTGCAGCCGTAAGTGTTCTTGGTTCTCATCTACATATTGTCTGGACTTGAAATGTATTCGGTCTGCTTCTCTTGTTTTACTTAATCCTCTATCTGCCCCTTGAATTATGCTATATGCTTTAAACACTACAATGAAATTTCGGCAACTCAAATTTGTTTAAACAGTACATTACCTCCACTCATATATATTTGTTTACGTCAATGCCGAAATCCTTAAATTGAATTGCATACCATCAAATTGAAAATAAATAATTATTTTATTACTACTGTTGATATGTTTTTTATTACAGGCACAGACAGCCTACCCATATCAAGATCCATACTACAGAAGTATATTTGCTCCCTATGAAGCACAGCCTTATCCTGCACAACCTTATCCCCCACAACCTATGGTACACTTTATGATAGTCCCACCATCTTCTTAAATGAAATTTTCAAGGCAGCATATCAATTCTTTGTTATTCAGGTCCACCTTCAGTTGATGGGTATCCAGCAAGCTGGTGTCCCACTGCCTTCAGATGCAGTTGAGGAACCTGTCTTTGTGAATGCCAAACAATATCATGGTATATTGCGACGTCGACAATCTCGTGCAAAGGCTGAGGCAGAGAGGAAACTTGCCAAATCTAGAAAGGTATTGTATGCGTACTTTATGTTGGTTGTTATCAGATTGTTACTGTTGGTTTATTTATTGTTGGCAATGTAGATGTCATGAGGGGTTGCCACTTTCCAGTTCTCATCACCTGCATGAGATAGTCCTAGCTCATGCACTATAAGATTCAAGACAAGGGAGATCTATATTATATGTGACCACAAAAAAATTTTGGTTGGTCATTTGATTTCTATTTAAAAAGAGAGAAATTTGGATTGGTGGAAGTGGAAGTGGAATTGGACAATTACTTAGCTGCAGTGCTATATAGTATATGTCCTGGTAAACTGAAGTTTATCTGGTGATAGTGCATTGATTTTCTTTCGGTCCAATTTTTGCAGCCATACTTGCATGAATCTAGGCATCAACATGCTCTAAGAAGGGCTAGAGGAATGGGAGGTCGTTTCCAAAAGAAGAACGAGAACACTCAAAATGAGGTGGCATCTGGTGATGAACTGCAGGCGAACATCAACTTGAACCATGAAAGGGATCCAAAGATTTAAAAAATCACTTCTTAAAGAGATGGCCCCCAGAATGCTAGACATCTTCCAGTGTTAACCGCAATGAAATTGCTTTCGGGTGATTATGAAGGGTTGGCTTTCAGTAGTGAATAGGTCATCAGGGTTTTAAGTCATAACTTTTCATATGTACATTGGGTCAATACAGGTTTTTTTTGTAGCTGCGGGATTCAAGTAGGTTATGGACTGAAACCGTGGTTATTGTCTCGGTTGATGGGGTCTTTTAGCTTTCAGGGATGGTTGATTACCCTAGTTTATTCCCGTTTGCAGTTCAACTTTACTAGATTGGAAAAGTATAAAACAGAATGGTGGTCACTTTTTAGATGTTTGATTGGCATAAAGTATTGTTAACATATTCTGCCTTGATGTTTATACTGCATTTCATTTTGTCATACGAATACGATATACATCTGCCACATCCTTGAAGCAAATATGTGGCAGACAAGCAAAACAACCATACTGCAGTAGTGCAGTTATTGATGTGGATCTCAGAATTTCCATATTTCGCTCCTTGATTGTTCTTTCTATTAACAAAACATTGCAGTTGTTACCGTAGTGTTAGAAAATTCCATGTTCCTGTGTATCTCAGAGATTCCATATTCTGTGCAGAAAGTTCCTTTTATGAACAAAAGTGCAAAACCATATTTGCAGTTATCACCGGTGTTCTGACAAATTCCATAGTATCAACAAAACCACATTGCACTTCTTTGCAGATTGTCCTTTTTCTTTTCCTTTTTTTTCTCGTGAAGAAAATGACATGACAAATAGTATCGTATCTTTCAGGAGAATAAGAAACTATTGACATAAAATTCGGTAAACTGCACCGTCAGAATATTTTTATAGAGAAAGCAGGCTTATTAAGGAGATCATACTCTTGGGTTTTACATGACAACAGGTCCATCGAAATTTAGAAAGTAGACAGAATAAAGCATCACTAAACCAGGATCGATAGCCCAACTTTCTGGAGTGGTTTCTTTACTCTATTTCCAGGAAAAGCAGTGCGTGAGGTATCAACCAAGGCCTTGAAGCTGTATGGCTCATGCATAGCTATTTCAGATAGAACTTTCCTGTTCAACTGAATGTTCTCTTTCATCAGACCATGTACGAAATTTCCATAGGTAACCTGTCAAGGAAAAGGTAAATCACAAACTCAAAAGGCTCCAACTCATACACAAACTTGCGAGTATGACATAAGAATAACATGATTGAAAAAACAGGACGAAAGAAAATGTTCCAAGTCGTGGCACATTACAGTATGTGCCATGGAACAAATCCCATACCGTCTTGATCGGGATGGCTGGAAATTATTGGTTTTCAAATCTACCGAAAAACAATCCTACAGATTCTCAATACTACAGTTTCTCTCCGGAAGACAAGACAATTTCATTGGTTACGGTCAGCAAATCCAAAAATCCATAGAGTTTTAATTTTAAGATATCAATATATTCCGCAAAAATTAAATCATTTGAAATTGGGAAGGTATACAAATCCTGTGCAATTAAACTGATAGGTCGTAGCAATGAGCTAAAATAAACATCTGGGCAGGTTTTACTTATCCAAAATAAACATAAATGGGGATTTATGCACTTAAACTCTCATAGCGTCAAACTGATATCAAGAAATTGTAACTCAACATGGAACAGGTTTAAAGTTGCGGAGGAAAATTTAAAAGTGATATCCCATAGATTAACAGCAATCATGACACACTACTGTGTACACTAGTTGTCTTCGCTAAGTCTAGCAACACATTCAGCTACGCTAGAGAGCTCATCCTACTCACACATCATTGCTAACCACTCCACTCCATTGCCATTTTATCTTTGCTAGAATGCTAGTCCTAACGTTCTATTACCGTGCAGAAAACTTCACTCTCACTCGTTAGACATTCAAATGATGTAAGCATTCATTTCTATCTATCAAATTCAATCACCATAATTCTATAACCAGCAATAGTTTCATAGTTTAATAAACTAGCTCTATTTCAATCCGAATCTTTCGATAGTCCCCAATTCACCCAACCTAACAGGTCTCACATGTTAACATCATCATTTCACAAATTAATCATCCCAAACGATGGTATAAGTATAACCAAGCAATTGTCATAGAAGCAAGAGAAGTACCACAAACAAGCCAATTCAATGAATGGATCGAGTAAGGAGAAGAAAGGAAGGAACGCATACACCGTGCTGGCGAGTACCGGCGTTGATCCGCTGGATCCAGAGACCACGCATCTCACGCTTCTTGGTGCGGCGATCTCTGTAAGAGTACTGGAGCGCTTTCTCAACACGCTCTCTCGCAATCCGTATGCAGTTCTTCGCTCTCCCACGGAAACCCTTGGCTAACTTGAATATTTCCTTCTTGTTCATCATCTTCTCGTCGTCTTCTTTTGTTTCACTGGATTTGCTTCCTTCTGTCAATCGAAATGGCTGCCTGTTTCTTCAAGGGTTTTAGGATTTTTAGCTCAGAGTATCGACTCTGATAAACCCATGTCAGTTATGCCCATGTATTTGGTGATTATTCAATATTCGTCCATGTAACTTTTCTTTCTTCTCAATTTCAATACATTATTTTACAACACACAACTACTCATCCTACCTTTTAAGATTTTTGCGTTTATTTAAAAGTTGTACATATGTTCTTAAATAGTAATACACTTACTTATATCAGTATAAACTAAATTTTCTTATTACAAAGCCGTTACAAAATGGATATTACTTTAGTTTATATAAGTTATAAGAAACTAGTGGAAGGAGGTAAATGAGAGAGTTCATTAAGTTGGAACCTTACTTTGTATTCAGTTTTACCTTTGATAATTGTTGGGGTCTCAATTGATTGACGAAGTAATTTTATACGGGTCCATATCACCCAGTTTGTTAATAATAGGTGCATGGGAGGCGAGAGTGTTGTCGAAGAAAATGAAATAAATCACATGGTGGTAGCCGGTTCTTGCTCCATGGAAGTTTTTTGTCAAAGACTCAAAATTGAGACGGACGCCCAATTACATTTGGTAGACACATCATATCAATCACAAGTTTTAAACTGTTAAGAAGATTAAAAAAAAACACAAATGTTCCAGACAGACAACAGCGTCTAGAACCTCATCTATTCATCATTTTCTTACAAGTGAAATTGCCGAATGCCAGTTTTATAAGACATGCTAACAACTGAGTAAGTGACAATTGCCTCAGACCACAACCCTAACTTCACATACTTCAAGACAACCAACCATGCAGAGCTGAACCTTGCAACGTTAAAAAAACTAAATATTCAGAAGAAACCAGGAATTTCTCCTGGTAATGGAGCCAACTCGTTGTTAGCAAATCTATCCTCATCATAAAAGCCAGCCCGAACAATCCTTCCTCCAAAAAAACGACCTTCAAGTTCGATAAGGGCTTTTGTTGCTTGCTCTGATTTCTCAAACTGTATAAATATCCTCACAGCTTCTTCGTGTGGGAAGTTTTGTTCTGTAATTTCAAATATAAGGACCCGTGTAACTTTTCCGAACTTGGAACACTCCTCTGCCACCTCCCCTTCTAAATCATCATCCACCTCACCCGGACCAACCTTCACACACAAAGAAAAGCCACAGCATGTCAATCACATAATACAAATGTCAAGCTGCTCATGTTATACCATTAAACAGAAGAATATGTATCTTTTATAACGCCCATACTCTAATAAGATGTCAAGCTTTCGAACCCTTGCACAAAATTGGAAATGCTACTTCCCATGTTCATGAAAGTTATGTTGAACTCAGGAAGAATCATTAAAAAAGAATTGGTTATGGCACCAGACTCCTAAATGAATGCCAAAAGGGTATTACAAGCTGAGAAAGCTGTGACTATTCTCCAGCCATGAAAAAATATGATTGAGCCATATATAATTTGTGTATTGTTCGAACTTCATACGCTATGACTTTGACATTCTCTATCTACGGTGGTTAAAACATACTCCTAAAATTGCTCAATATACTATAGAAGCATCTCCAACTATGTCCTAAAATAAGGTTCTTCTCTTTTCAATTATTGTGAATGCTAATTTACATCTATGAATTCCATGAACTTCTTTTTGTTTCATACTTATTTATGTTTTATTTCCAGACAAGCTAAAATGTTTTGAGATAACAATGTCACTTGAGGAGAGTGGACTCTACTGCACATGCTTTTGTATTTGTATCTACAACTACCTGATGAACATGTATAACTGACCTACAGACAAGCATTCACATATGAACGTTCTATATAATTCAAAAATATCAAAGGCAAAAAAAGAAATGAAAAGAAGAAACAGACTTGCAGCTGCATCAAGCATGTACTTATACTGAAAGTTAATGCCCAAAAAAGACATCCAATATGCAATATTTGACCAGTGATTCACCTGATAAGGCCCCAAGAGGCAAAATGCAGAAAGATCCAGCATTTAGAATTATTATTATTAACCACGCAATACCTTGAAAATTATGCATATGATATAGAGGCATTTGACTATCAATAGGCATATACTTGGAATTTGATCCGAGTTGCAATATTACTTAAAGTTGGCTCTCAAGGAAATGTACATCAAATAGCAGAGAATCTGTTCACTTAATGATTGACACCACCAGAGTAATAAGAGTATGGGACACGATTTCAGTATTCATAAGCAATCCAAACAAAGAGTGAAGTTGGAGTGCCACTGAAAGCAACAATACAGGGGCATACTTATGTGATAAGAGTGCAGGAACATTTAATTGGAAGTGATTAACAATATGCTTTGACATCCAATTAGAAACACATTATTTTCTGATACTTATGACCTCACCCGCCAACCAACACCAACACAGGAAGACTATTTTGAACATCATCCTAACTAGCTAGCAACATAATATCAAATATAGTAACCTCACCACCAAGACACTCATGAACTATGATTTGAAGTCATTTCTTACACATCATAACAAGAAAATTCTACAAATCCTCTCCGTTGTGTTTAATCCAACCAAGCTCCACACTATCTAATCTGTACGTCTGCTAACCAAGGCTCCATACTATTCATCTAAGCTGATACTATGAAACACAGAGATATACTTCACATCACGAACATCCATAACACAGACAGAGCATGAAAGCAAAACAAACAGCAGTAAGTAAAGCACATAACCCATACCATATTTCTCAAGAGTACAACTCTTGTTGGCGGCCCATTGAAATTAACACTCTTAACCTTCTTATTCGACTCACTAGCATTAACAATAACTCCAGCTCTCTTATCCGTCTTCTTCGCCACCAACGGCGTCGTAATCCCCTGCTCCTGCTTCCCCAACCCCTGCCCCTTCTTCCACCCCATCTTCGCCATCATCCTCTGCGCCGCCGTCATCTTCCCCTCAGCTCCCAATCCCAGCCCCCCACTCTCCGACTTCCCAATGCTAAACCCTTCCCCACTCTCCATAGCCGCCGGAGGAGACACCGATCTCCTCGGACCACCACTACCGCTCAAAGCCGCTCTCCTCCTATACGCCTCCTCTCCAGACACATTCAACTCCCTATCCCTATCCCTATCTCTCTCCTTCCTCTCCCTCTCCTCCCTCTCTCTATCTCTCTTCTCCCTCTCCTCCAATTCCCTCCGCAGTTCCGCCTCCGCTTGCTTCCGCTTTCGCTCCCGGAGATACTCCTCGTAGTCGTTAGGTCGGGCGGGGTCGTACTCCTCGATCACGGAGCTGGTGACTCCGACTAGAGCCGGCTGGAAGGAGGAGGTAGGGTTAGGGTTTGTGTTCTCGTCGGAATTGGGGAGCCTGGTGATTGTGGAGGGTTTGGGTTTGGGGGGAAGCGTACGGAGGATGGTTTGGGGAGGGGGGAAGGGCTTGCGAAGAGCGGCTGGAGCCATCTTTGCGCTGCTAGACCAGACATTGGTCGTCGATGTGGTGGTTGAGCTGTCCTCCGTCGTGGAAGAAGGCGGAGGAAGGTCGCCGTACAACCCGCCAAGCATGATGTACCACTTTTGTTTTGGGATGACTGATCAGTACTGTAGCTCCGTTCAGTGATAATAATGGGCTTGGATCTGAACACGGACTAATTTTTGTAATTTATGATCAATTGGAGTTGAGCATATTTGTAGTTGTCACATACCTAAACACTATAATCCGTCAGACCGTGACCCATTTTAATAAGGCCATCACAAACTCTAGGATTGTATTTATTTCTTTTTTTCATCCTCTAGGATTGTATTCATGAGGAAACTAAAATACAAACATCTTAATTCATTTTGCAATAAATTATCTACATTGGTAGTATTAATCAAAATTCATAAATATTTAAAATTTTATATTAGTATAATATTTATTTCGTTAACAATATAAATATTTTGATTAAAAATATATGTGGTTTCATTAGTAACGTAACCCATCTGTAAAAATAGACCGTTTTGTGTTATTGCAATTAAGAGATATGAGATACTACAAGTAAGAATGAAATACAACATGACCAACTACTCCGTTAGTTTTAAGTCGTGTAAAACTGTGAGGTACAATCACATTATATACTCCAAATGATGTTTGTTTACGTTTTATTTAATACAAATTAATGCAATGTTAAAATTTCACTGATATCTTATCAAATCTGCACAATACCCCATGGTGTATATGATAGATATATACGATGCAAATATGTATTGATTGTATAGCGAAGAAACTCTTAGTGTACCTTACACATATCATTTTTAACAACTCATGGAGCTTTAGCTCATGATATTTTTTGCACATTTTTTCTTTTTTAATAACTTAATAGGTTTTACACATTAAGAATCTATTATTTTTTGTATTAATATAACTGAATTGAATAAAATTGTATTGAACTTATTTGCAGTATAATAATGAACTGAGTTTTAAGATGAAGAGAGCATAACTAATTTCCTAACCTAATGCGGATTTCATGCAATTTTTAATAATCCAGGGGCAATCACTGTAAAACATCCCAAGTGGGGACGGATTGGTAATTTGACTTCACGCACCGGCGCTCCATCCGTTTCTAAAGCGTTCTCCCAAGGTTTTTCTAGTCACATTCCATCATTCAGAACACTCAAAACCCTAGAACTCTTAAACCTCTGCGCACCTCACCCTGCTCAGGGGCCTGCTACTCAGCATACATACCGGCGACTCCCTCTACAACCCATATTCCGGCGAGTACAATCCCTTATAGCTGATATATATTTCCGGCGAGTACAATCTACACGGAGAACATGAGAGGAAAAGGCTCGGGAAAGAAGAGGGGTGCTTATCAAAACGGGAGCAATGGGAAGAATCGTGCCCCTGTGTCAAAAGATTCGTTTTTTGAACCCGCTAAATCAAAACGGCGCCGTAGTTTCGAGGATGAAATAATTGACAGCAGTGACGAGGAGGTAGCTTTTGGTTCCGATGCTGAAATAGAAGCCGGGAGGGATGAAGAGATTATTGAGAATCCTGCTGAGAAGCGGAGGCGCTTGGCTCACGAGCATTTGGCGAGTCTGAAGGAGAAGGAGAGGAAGCATTTAGAAGAAGATGCTGATGATTTTGATGTTGAAGATAGAGAAAATGATGGTAATAGGGATTCCCTTATTGCTAGGGCTTTGCAGCAGGAGCAGCAAGAGGAGAGTGGCCGCCTTCGTAAAGCTATTGCTTCGAGGTATCTATTTGTAGTTAATTGATTGTAATTTTGTGGGGATTAATTGTGTGGAGTGATGCAAAGTTACAATCTTTGATTAGTTTTTAACATTTGTGTTGATCGATTTTAGGGTTAAAAAGCCGGAATCTGATGAAGGATTTCGATTTATAGTGAAACATAGGCAATGTGTGACTGCTGTGGCTCTATCAGACGATGATAAGAGAGGGTTTTCAGCTTCTAAGGATGGAAATATTGTTCACTGGGATGTAGAAAGTGGTAAAACTGAAAAATATGCTTGGCCTACTGACCAAGTTTTGAAGTCTCATGGTTTAAAAGACCCGCAAGGGCGAGCAACTAAGCATAGTAAACATATTTTAGCATTGGCTGTCAGCTCTGATGGCAGATACTTGGCGAGTGGAGGACATGATCGTCATGTTCATTTATGGGATACCCGCACTCGGGGGCATATACAGGTGTGTTAACTGTTAATAGATAAACAGACTCAAATTTCATACTAGAGATGTTGAATTGTTTCGTACTGCATCAGTAAGGAAAGATTAAATTCCTCTATTTGTTGACTGTCTTTCATACATTCTAGTAAAGATGCTCCAGGTATATATTGAGGTTTTGCACGTTTGGTTCGCGTTTCACTAGAAGTTCTTATTATACTTTATTGATGTCACAGCGTAATTGGTGACATTTTGGGGAAATATAGTGCTCGTAGTCATAATTTGTAGTTCTAATGATATCATTCTGCTGTGGTTCCTTTGTGTAATATTTAATCTTGGTTCCTTTGTGTAATATTTAATCTTGATTGGCACAACTTGCAGGCTTTTCCGGGCCATAAAGGACCTGTCTCGTGTTTAACATTCAGACAAGGGACGTGTGAACTGTTTTCTGGTTCATATGACCGGTCTATCAAGATCTGGAATGCAGAAGATAGAACTTACATAAGCACATTATTTGGTCACCAGAGTGAAGTGTTAACAATAGACAGCTTAAGAAAAGAACGTGTATTGACTGTAGGACGCGACCGAACTATGCACTTGTGGAAGGTATAACAATCTTCACAGGAAAGTCAATATGTGTATTAGATCCATATGCCTTTCTGCGCCTACATGCTTCATCTTTGCTATAAGATGGTTAATGTCATAATCATGAATGCAAAAAATGCTAAAAAGGAAGATCAAAATACTTATTACCGGAGTTTCTTTCTCCATTGTTGCTTTGCATACTTTCATGCATGCACTCGATTTCCTGAACCTAAACTGAAAAATGTTATGATTGTAGTAAGCAATGGGAATAGAACAAACAACACCGACTGGTAGTATTATATTGCTTATTACTCGGATCTGTCATCTGTACAGTTTTTTTAACCTGTATCCACCCTTGTCCTGTTATTTTATTATAATTTTTTTGACATACGTATGACTAAATAGGTGCCAGAGGAGTCCCAACTCATATTTCGTACTTCTGCATCTTCACTGGAGTGCTGCTGCTTTGTCAGCAATGACGAGTTCTTGTCAGGATCAGATGATGGGAGCATTGAGCAGTGGAATTTGTTACGCAAGAAGCCCGTTCACATTGTAAAAAATGCGCATCCCTTAATTAGCGAGCACAATGTAGAGCTAAAAAACAATGGTCCGTCCAATGGCCATATAGGTAAATAAATCTCCTTCCCTGAATACCTGTCTATCTACTGACAGGGCCATACCTTTTCTTTTGGTCTCAGTTAGGGGACATAGCAGTTCGTCATTCTTTCATTCATATATTTGCAGAAGATGTTATGCAAGACTCTTTGAAGCTCGGTTCGACGGTTCTTTCTTGGGTCAACTCTGTTGCTATATGTAAAAACAGTGATCTTGCAGCTTCAGGAGCTGGGAACGGCTCTGTACGTCTTTGGGGAATTGAGGATGAATCCAAAGGCATCCGTCCCTTGTTCGAGCTCTCTATGGTAAGCTTTTGCGAATGCATTTATGAAACCTCTTTCATATCATCTTTCCAATATTATATTTTTCCTTCTGTGACACCAATGCATAGCCCTTTTCTAGCATGACGAGATGTTTCTATAACAGTTTCTGTGATTTGTAATTCAGGATGGATTTGTAAATTCGTTGGCATTTGCTAAATCCGGAAGGTTCTTGATTGCTGGGGTTGGAAAGGTGAGTGTTTTCTGTTTTAGTATTTCCTAATTAAATCACATCCCGCGCAAAAATTCATAAAAATGTGACCTTTGCTCTGCATTCACGAAAAGTTCTTGACTAGTTTTGGATCATTCTCTATCCATGCTTTCATTATCAACTTCATAACATAACTATTATCCTGTTACTGCCTGTTCTGTTTATGAAAAATGTTCCATAACTTCCATGGACAATGCCATAACCTTCGGGTTTTACAGTATACTATACTATGTCTGTAAACACATCAGGTGTTGCACTCATCTGACATATATTGGTTTCCTTTTGATAGGAACCTCGGTTAGGGAGGTGGGGACGAATTGCATCTGCTAGAAATGGTGTTGCAATACATTCATTGAACCTTTCATGATACAGTTCTGATTTTCTGTTCTGTTAACCACATTGGTGTAAAACAAGATGAGATGTTGAGGAGTCGGATCAATACAATAGGATGTATGTTAAAGCTATTGAAAGTGGAAGAGAACGACAAACTGTTGTTATAGCTTGGTTTGGATCCATGATCCTCCCTTACAAAATGATACACATCTCAGATGCGGAAATATTGTTGCTGTGAGTTCATTTTCAAATAGCTGTTCTCTGGGGGCTGGTTAGTGATTGCGAATAGGAGAGCATATCTTTACTTGCGGTGCTAAAGTTTTGCAGCAACTGTTAGTTTAAACTTTGAACGTAATACCTTAAGAATTCCATGCAACATTTTGATCCTTATTAAGCATTATTTATGCTGCCAAATTTTGTTACTGGCTATTTGTGATTTTGTTCTTGGAACTACACAATGTGGATTTTGTAACTCTTACATGCTTCCAATTGTCTTGAGTACTTGCTCTTAGTATATTTATTAGATTTAAATTATTCATTTAAAACTTCTGTTATTGACATGAATTTCATGCTGGAGGCTCTGCTAAAGAGTTGGATATTGCTTGCCAGTTTGGAAATTAGATGCACACCTGGGCTCGTTGACACAACTCTACTCTGCAAGGCTGGACCTGATTAAAAATCCATATGCTGGAGCTCTGCTAAAGAGTTGGATATAGCTTGTGGAAATTTGGGATTCTTTTCCACCTGTGCCAGTTAAATCATACTCCCTCCATTCCGTACAATAAGACAACTTCTATTTTTAATGCAGTTAATTATTTATTATTATAATATAAATATTAAATTAAAGGTTTTTAGTTAGAGTAGTTGCTTTTTGAGTATAATAAGAATATTAAATTAGTTAGTGGAGGTACCTTTTTACTATTTTTAAAACGTGTCTAGTAGGATCTTTATAAATGAGATACGTATTTTATTGTAATGGACGGTGGGAGTATAAATTTTTGATGAAAACAACACTTTCGTGAGATATCTAATTAGATATACTGATGTGATAATTGTATACATATATTGCTAAAAATAATATTAGTTGGGTTTTTATTAACATCTCTAAATAGAATTTGCTACTTATACAAAGACTTCCTTCACTGTACATACTCAAATTATTACTACAAGTCTTCCTCCGTTCTAAACTGATTGTTTTTAATTTTTCGTGATCAACATTTTCAAACTTCACATACAAATAACTCATAGATAATGTTGCTAAAAAAATAAAAATTCATATTATTAAAAATTACATGTTAAATTTTCATTATATATTTTTTAACGATCCATTAAAATCACCATATATGAGTAAATCAAGCTTAAATTTTAAAATCATTAACTATGAAAATTAAAATGATTCATATAATTTAAGATGGGGTAGTATTATTCAAGAATATAACCTTTTCACACGGTTCAACGGAAATAGTCTTTTTTCTCTTTGATTAAGCATTCTACTTTCAGTTACGAACAAGTTGAATAAATGGTGTGTAAGACCACTACCACCTAGTATGATGAATTTGGGTGGTTTTAAAACTAACTTAGGGTGGATTTTAATTCAAAAAGAATAATAACGTATTACTGTAATACGCGTAACCTAATCTACTTAGAAGGTTGATTCTTAATCGATTCGTGGTTAGATGATTATAAATATAGCATCCATATAGGTTGAGAAGGATATGATATACACATGTAGACCACCATTTCCATCTCATATGAAGCCTTTGGATATATTCCAAAAGCAACTCCGTACATAGTATGTCTCAAAACGGAAATTATCATACTAGTTGAATGTTTGTAGTTCCAGTCATATTAAACGATGCAGGTTTAAACGTTAGTTATCGATTGATTAGTGGCTCAGTCGTTATAAATTATAATGAGATTATCCCATTATTTGAAAAATTGACTTTGTCCTATAGGCAAAATTAATCTCACATTAAAAATGTCTTTATCAATGGAGTTTTATTTTATTTTATTTTTTAATTTTGAGAATAGAGAAATAGTAAAGGGAATTGAATAATTAAACAAAAGTAAATTACAATTATCTTGAGATATAGTAGGCTTATTTTCTCAAGAAAATTATTAATATTATCATTTAAAATGTTATGGTCTCAATATTGATGTTATTTTTTCATATTACAAACGAATATGAGTTTATTAACAACATAGAGATCTTGATTGATAACATATAAGTATATATCTTATTTAAAAAGTTATATGTTTTTTTTGAATAATTTATTTACTTACCATCTTTTGTAATACCTTGTAATTTTTGTAAGTATCATAGGTGTTTTGATTAACCTTGCGAATATTTGTTATTAATATTATTGGTCAATCTTATGACAAATAGGGACCGCCTCATCACGAGAGACAACTAACATTCAAAAAAGAGTATCAGTTTAGGAAACCCGCGGAAACGGAAGCAAGATAACCTGCCCAAATTTAAATCCAAAAAGGAAGTGTTCTAATTAACAACAAAAAATAATATTCAAAAGCAATTCATCAAAATGTCAGGAAAAGGCGGCAACAACAACATGCATGCATGCAGTGCATCATCAACTGGTGGGTCGAAACCGGGTGGTGCATGGTAGCTACTCGATGAAAGCTCCTGGAGGCGGAGAAAACTACATTTCTCGCCTTGGTTTTGAGAACGACCTGAAAGGTTATTTCACCGGTCTAGGCAAATAAGTAGATCGAATCTCCTGCTGGCATAGTGGCATATACACTCTTAACGATGAAGCTCTACCCGATCTTATCTCTACTCTTTTTTTTTTTTTTTTTTCTATAACGGATGGATAGGGTAGGGGTAGCGTTATAGGTGGGAAAAATCCCTTTCTTTCTACTTTTTAGGTCTTCACAATGTGATCGCGGAGGATTGGGAGGGGGGGGAGATAAAAAATAATTACGACATGTAAAATTATATTTATAGAACAATAATTTAGAGTTTTTGTGGGGTGACATATACCAAGTGTGGGAATGAGTGGTAAAAACAACATGTGAAATTATGTTTGTAAAATAATAATTCTTTTGTGTGTATGATCGGATAACCGCATACCAACCATGAAGTTGTTTGGAAAAATCTTTACGTTTTTCATGCTTTTTTGAGATTCAAACTGAACTATTACGTATTTTTGTTACTAACCTAATTACACTTCATTGATATTAGAACTAAATGGGTGTATCATCTGTGTATATGTGATGTTTTCCCTATTTAATCTGCAGACAATGTGAGCTGCAGTATTATCAATAAAGCTTTATGTCTTTGTGGTATCTAATCTTCTTAGAATTCCTTTCCTCTTGTCTATATATTTTTACTACACACAAAAGGTTCGATTCAAATGCTCAAGATTTAAAATCCCAGAATATAAATCACAATTCACAACAAAGTTCTTCAACAATGTAAACAGAGTAAAAAGGCTAAATTATTGACTTGATCAGTAAATATGAAGAAAGAGCTTCAGGAAGCTACAGAGTTCCAAAGAAACAACTGCAACTAATTGACACGATCCAGCGATTAGGCATTGAGTACCATTTTCAAGAGGAAATTGATCAGGCTTTGCTAAATACATTCGAAAACTTTGATCATTTTCGCAAAGACAACTCTGATTTACATAGCATTGCTCTTGGTTTTAACCTCCTTAGACAACACGGGCACAAAATCTCCTGCGGTACGTACTATTAATGAAACCAATTCTTTATTATCCAATTTCATAAACTTCTAGCTAGCTGATGTATACATGTCTGTTTTGTGCAGAAATATTTGACAAGTTTAAGGATGACAAAAGTGGCTTCAAGAAATGTATGAGTGATGATGTGGAGGGACTATTACAATTTTATGAGGCCACATATCTTGGTATACGAGGAGAAGATGTTCTGGATCATGGCCGTGCTTTCGCAAGATCTCAGCTTGAGTCAATTTTGCCAAATTTAAGCAATAATCCCATTGCTGAAATGTGTTACATGCACTAAACAAATATTCAAACAGGAGAGGATTGCCAAGATTAGAAGCCAGGCATTACATATCTGTCTATGAGCAAAATGA